>BLYF01000022.1:1429097-1474142 GCA_014905255.1 Herpotrichia juniperi | reverse complement strand
GAGATGGTGGTGATGATGGCTTTTGGTAACGGCGGGCTTGGACCATGGGTTCACGTGAGTGCATAGTGGAGGTTGGAATTGTGCAGCAAGGGGTGGGCTTATCTGGGGTTGAGATAATCACGCATTGGAGGCATGAGCGATGAGGGAAGAGGGAATAGGGTGTCCTAATATGGTACCCTTCCTCGTCGCGTTACTTGTTTAGTTACTTCCGTGGCGTCCAGCTGACTATTTTTGCTGGAATGGGTTTCTGGATGTGCGAGGGGCGTGGGCGCGGAGTTGCGAGACTGTTGGGCGGAGGAACGCGCTAGGCAAACTGTTGCGTTTACAACAGCCGTTGGAGTGGATGGTGTGTGTACACATTGTGGGAGTTCGAAACAATGAGACAGTGTATCCAGACCGTGGGAAACATTCTGAAGAAGAAATTATGCCGTGGCGAACATCGTGATGGTGTTTACGGGCGGTTCTCGCGGTCTCAACAATCCCATCTCCACCCTTGGCACATAAGCGGTGAACAGATTAAGGTCTGGACCGTGCGCGGCCTTGCCACAGCGGAACAAGCGCCCGTTGCCACCATTGCCCACTCAATTCAAAGCGTCATTACGCATGCCCGGATACTTTGCCTGTTGAAGAAGGCACAAGCCGGCCAGGCGTCGCCATCGAGGATTTCTGTGGGTTCCCCAACTTCTACATTCTGCACCCTGCACATACTCTGCCGCAGACACGATCTTCTCCCCAGCCGCGCGATTCGTTCTTGTAGCGGCGAAAATCGACCTTCCGCATACGCAGCTGTGTTTGAAACTTTTCCCGCACAACACCACCCCGTAATCTCAGCATCGCACAACCCCGCTTACTCTTACAAGCAATAACAGACCGCCGACACAAGTCTCTCAGCAGATAACCTACAGAAGTCAGGAGAGACTAGAGAGCGAAGATGACGCGTCGCATGGTGTATGGCTTTGGCTTCTGGCTTACTATCGCCTGTAAGTTTTCAAGTTTGCAGGTTGAGATCGAGGCAAAGATGTTGGACGGGCCTGTGGGTTCGAATGGATGCTGAGAGCGACAGGCACGGCAATGACGATTGCGAGCATTATCATGCCGCGATGGGTCAGTTATAGTCCGGTACGTAAATGTCATTTTTCTCCACCTCCAGCTCGATTTTGAGTGTGAGCTACATTTTGCGCTCAAGGCCATCTCCTCCCCCACAGCGCATCTCGACCCCTCACAGCTCCCAACTAACACCTTGTAGAATGGCAAACACGAATACTCCATGGGCCTGCACCGCCGCTGCTCCTCCGTAACCGGCAAATGCACGCCCTTCCCCCAACAAACGGACTGCACGAAGGACGAATACTTCTGCAGTATGTGGCGAACAGTCGGGTTCCTCACCTCATTCGACGTCGTCATCGAGCTCTGCGCTCTCGTCTCGTTCATTGTCATACTCTCTGGCGGAGTGCAGAGACGGAGTACGGGGTGGAAGGTTGTGTGCTCGATACTGTTGCTCGGTGGCGTGTTCCAGTGCGCTGCTATGGCGATTGTGGTACGTCCTCCAAATGTCCCAGCACGCAGCAACAAAGGCTTGAAGAGGCGACACGGCGCTAGAAGGAAAAACCATGGAAGCTAATGTGTGCATACAGGCCTTCCTCTCCAACCACGACAAGCGCTTCTTCGAGGGCTGGTACCTCGACACTTCCTTCAGACTGTGTACCGCATCCTGGGCACTTCTCATTCTTACCAGCCTCGGCATTGCGGCTTCTGCATATTACCTCGAGGAAGAGGGCGGATATGAACTCATACCAAACGTCCAGATGGAGACCGAACAAGACGAAATGTAGGCGCATTCATCACATCCCAAACTTTGCTATGTGTCTTATACGCGTAGGTTGAACTCCCGAATTGCTGGGTGGAACGATGGGTGGCAGGATCGGGATTAGGTCGATGAGTGGCAGCACGAAGAAGACGGGGCAAAGGAGGGGATGGAAACCATGCATATGGATCGCATATGGACGAACGGCTGAAGCATTTGTGAACTGGTTCATACGATGTCTTGTTGCGGGTATTGGGGCCGAGTCTTTCTTATAGCGTATGCTTTTGTTTAGCATGTCTTTTAGCATAGTATTTCTTAGCTCAGTATTGATACCCTCTGCTTACTTAACCGGGTGGCTGGGCTTTTCGGTTCTGTCTCTTGATCGGATAATTCATACATCATAGCGTCTATCACTTTTTAAGCTACATCATCTCTCCCTTCTTTCTGCCATTTACATCGTCATCAAAAGCTAATACTGGTGCTCACCAAACGTAGCAGAGCTACCTCTAAAATCGTCACTCGACCAAACAAAATTCATTTCTCTACGTCATCTTCTTCCCATTTTTCGACGTACTATCCGGAGAGTCTCTTTGGGTTTTAAGCAACGCAGATTTAGATCCAGATATTGATGGTCGAGTTTGGAGTTCGAACTACATGCTATGATTTATCTACGGTTTTGAGGGGGGTTTAGAAATTCTTTGGTCATGGTCATGTCGTCCTCCATCTCCATGATACCATAGGTTTGCAAGCGCTCTTTTTGAATCTGGCACATTTCCACACATTGCATGGGCAATTGGTTATTTTGCACCCCTGACTCTTGGCGCTCCCCTGAATGAACGGCACACATTTAGGTCTGGCATTGATCTAAGCATAGGACATTCTATGTATTTTTGTTAATCTCCAGTCGTTCTCTAGCCATGCGCGGTTGGCGTGGTAGCTTTATCTTGCTGTATATCCCCTGCGCAGTTCTGCATCCCTATTTTACTTATGTTCGCCGCTTCAAATAAGGTCATACATCGCCTCGCGGACGTTTTTTGGTTTATTGCAGATCCAGGCATGGAATCTTGGTTTGGAGTTTCTGGGTTCAGCTCCAGGCTATATCCTCTGGCTTTCTCTAGGCAGGGGTGTTACGCACTATACTTTTATTTTTTGACGATAGTAGCTTAATGATTTTTAATTCAAATCACCAGGCATTAGGTCTGACCCTAGGCGGTGATAAAATTAGAGTATTTTGATCCAGCAGACGCCCAGACAAGAGTTGTTTTTGTCTGAATTTTGTTGTTTGGTATCCAGCAATGCCTTATGTACCAATGCAGTGGACGCATGTATTCTCGATGTACGCTCGATACTTCTCCATGGTATAAAATCCAATCCTTTTTGGAAAGCGTTATTGACTCACTGTCTGTGAAGAATGGATAGTTGGCTACATATTTATGTAGCTGGCGAAGAATCGTTTCGATTTCTGGCCCAGTCTAGTTATTGGTCAGGCGTATTCTTAGTCCTCATCTGAAAAAAGACAGTGTCTTGATGCTGGTCCATAACTGCTTCAATACTGAATTTTGGGAGTCCATGCCGAGCAGCTCGTCAAACTTGGTTCGATATAAGTTTTTGTATTGTTTGGAGCAGATGTTCTTTTGAGAATCTGGTCTCTAGCTTTTCTGGGCATGTCTCCCGACAAAGCCTTTTTCGAAGTTCATGTTTACTAGACACATATTCGAGGGTTCTCTATGCCATGTTCGAAGACGTTTTCGTACACATAGGCCGACTTCAGAAGAATTTCGACCTACAGGTTTCTCTCGTTATGCAGTCAATCATTCCGGATCTCTGGAATTATTAGACGAGGACTTTTCCCAGCAAAGCTATGGTAGGAAGGAGATGAAAAAAAAGCCAAAATGATACCTACTGCAGCATGCCCTCTTGAATGCCTTCAAATTTTAATTAGCACTCAAGCCATAGGCGTCAAATTCTGAAAGTGCACTTGATGTGGTCATGTTGGTCAAGTTTACATTGAGTTTTCATCTTATGTATGGTTGACAGCTTACCCAAACCACAGTTTCAACGAAAAATCTCGACGAGCTGCTAAACGACGGTTGTATTCGGGTTTGTGGTAGAGAATGGGGGCAAAATTGGAATATTTTGCATTTCATAGTTTTGTGTAGATTTTTCAAGTTTCATTTCAAGGTTGTTTCCACCACACAGTTGAGAATATTTTCATTGGAATTTCCCGCTGCATACACTCCTTCCCTTCTCTGTCACTGAGCAACCACTGCCATCAACCCCACCTTAATAACATAGTGAAATCGAAACAATGGGCAACGGAACCGCCATTCCAAGTTGCTCTAAACCACTGAGCATTGAAGACATCGGAATCCGTCCAGCCAGCTGGCAACTCAACGCCACACCCCTAGGATCACCACGACTACAGCCGTGGTCATACCCCGTGGCCCCTCCCCCATCGCCATCCCAACACGAGCTCAGCCCTTTTATGCCACTCAGAATCCAAGCCAAGTACTGGATTCTTTCTGCTTTCGCCGTCGCCACTCGACCACTTCTCAGTATTTCCGTAGTCACTTTCTTCACATTTACGCACGTCTTCCCTGTTGCCCTCGTCGCCCTCTTGAAACGCGCCACCGATATGAGAGCACGCTGGCGGATTATGTACTACTTCTTCCTCGGACTGTCTGCTGTTCACGCTAGAGACGCAGCTGGACCTCTTATCCGGTACTTCTCAGGCCAGGAGGCAACGCGAAGACAAGAGCTGGCAGTACACTTCTGCCTAGCTTTCTCTTTAATATCGGAGGCGGAGTGGTGGCATTGTGATCGAGGCTACTTTCAGCATCCGATTCTCAAGAGTTGGTGGCCAATCGAGATGGAAAATATATGCCTAAAAACCTGGTGTGATGCCACGATCTCCGCTGCTAGCTGTACTATTTCTTGGTTGGTATGTAGGGTACTTGGTATGGCGACACAGTCTTTGGTGAATGGAAAACTGGAAATGCAGTACAAGGGCATGTGGGGCACAAACACTCTGTTTGTGATAAAAGAGACGAGTTGGGCTACGTATTTCTTGGGTATTGGATTTGAGATGTTACTGTATAGATTTATGAGGTCGGCCTCTATAAGTCTAGCAGAGAAGGTAGGGGAGGGGTTTTTTAGGGCGATACAGTGGTATATTGTGGATGTCGTCTTTGAGGGTGACTACTTTCTCCTGCTGGGTTCGGGCATATAGCCCGGCATTGTTATCAAACTCAAGGAACTGCTATTCGAAATACATGCCGGGAATAAATAGTTCAATTCAGGTAAAATAAATCTCCTGGCTCGTTTTTTGGACAAGTTACACTAGGAGGACTACTTTTGACTATACCGCTTGTTGCAACTCCACATGAGCTAAATCTATAGCATTGACACTAAAGTCAAATTGAAGGTATTGCTCTACAACTTTCTTGGATCTCGGGCGAAAAATCAGAATAACTGTTGCACGAAACCTAACAATAGTCTGCCATACCCCAGTCATAGCCTAGATAATGGGCCAGCAGTGATAGACGAATAACAATCAGCACATATACACAGTCATAGGTCTGTTTCAAGCTTGCGTTTATTCTCTAATGGATATTTCAAACCCAGAACTATCAAGAACTGATGGGTTTCTGCGCCCATAGGGTGAAATAAGCCGACTCAAAGCCCTGCTCGTGATTTTCTTTGGCTAGGTTGGCGGGCAACGCATCGAGCCTCTCGCGAGAAACGCTGATTGGGGGCAACATCTTGGTGCTCTCGCTGATGGACGTGGCTGTGGCGAGCAAGCTGGCTTCACTCAACTCACGTACCTTTTCATCGGCGCGGGCACCAAATTTAACCTTGAAGATCTTGTGCTCGATCTTGTCCATGCCAGCCGCCTCCAGAATAGGAACGAGCTTCTCGCGTAGATCAACGCCCTGACCCTTGCTAACCATAGCGAGTAAATCCCTCCCGGCATCGTGAAAAGTAGTACCTGCGGGGCCCACATCCCAGCCGTCCCATTCCATTTCCACGAGCTGGATATATCCGCCGGGCTTGACGAGACCAATCAAGCCCTTCACTGCCTCCTCGAGTGGGGTTATGCCCACGCCAGGTAATGCCATTCGAGAGTGTACGAGATCGAATGTACCAGCCCAATCGGTAGGCCATTTCTCCGTCATGGATTGATGGTGGTAGCTGGTATCACTAGGAGGGCTCTGAGGAAAATACTGGTCTTCAATGTCTGTGCCCACATATGTGTGATGGTCGCCGGCCGTCTCGCGGAGATTACGGATCCATATGCCTAGCAGGAGGGCGTTAGTACGGTCTGCAATTTTTAAGATGCTTGTCTTCGCCTTTGGCTACAATTGCAAGATGTATGCCGAGATCAATTAACTTCCGAATTCGCTAGACTCCTGTGTGTTGAGTGTAGAACTGTTACTCACCACTTCCTGTAGCCTGATCGAGAATCTTCAGTCCTGGTTTCGAGAAATCGAGAGGCACTTGAACAAGCTCAGGCATGGAGGCAAAGATGACCTTGTGTTGCATTTCCAGGCGCTCCATCTCGCTCTGGTTGGCGCCGAAGATGACGTTGTCGTCGTTGGCGCCAGTTTTGGAAGCTGAAGTGGCCATGGTGGATAGTAGTAGTATTACTTCTTATTCAAGGTTGCAATTACATCTGTTTAATCGGACTCAGCTGTGCAAGTTATAAGTTCCACTCGTGTCTTTGGGGCTCGCTGTGCCGTCCTGACTGTGCCGTCCTGGCTGTGCCGTCCGGCTGTGTCTTTTGCCAAGAATGCTCGCCGCGCGAGTGAACGAGTAGCGTTGCCGATAGCTGAGGGTCTGCCCGGGCTTCCACAGGGTCTTCGCAACCACCCCTGCATCTACTGTTTCAAACTGCTGACACTGCATTGTGTATGAAAAAGCGTCTACGACGGCCGGCGACCGAGAACATGCTTACGGGTAGCAATCTGCAAATCGGACTATCTTTGAACTTTAAGAACCCAGAGACGTGTTATCCAATGGCCATTGCGGTTTTGAGCATGATACTAGTCTATTATCTCACGGTGATCGTGCTCCGGTTCTATGCCGTCACTTCATTCTGCAAAACAACGGATCTGGTGACTGTAAGCTTCATCAGCCCTGTGTTCGTACTCGAATGCGCTCACTTGCTAATAGTCGTCCTAAGGGGTCGGACTAGGGATACTATAACCCTTCGCGAATAATGGTATGGGCCCTCATGTGTGGGATGTTCCTGGTGCTGTATTTCTGAATACGGTCCTGTGGGAAGGGGAGAACCTGTTATGTTAATTTCGCTCAAGAAACTACTCTTCGCTCAATTTTGCATGTTCCGTTAGCATACCTCATCAAGCCGTCTATTCTCCTGCTCTACGGGCGCATCTTTGCTAGTCCCGGTAGCAAAGCGAGGCACTTTATCAACGCTAGAGTCCATGGATTCTCTCTTCTCTGCCTCGTCATGTTTGTTCTGAGCTGAGCCGTCTGTGTAAAAAGCCAAATTTTCGTCGATGATGGAAGTTGCACCCTACCGGAGCTTGTATGATATGTTCGTTTGCGGCTTTAAAAGAATTTTCTGATGTTTTTGCATCAGAAAACGACTCTTTAGGAGCAGAGGAGGCAGAGAACGCGGATAATCATAATCCTTAACTTATATTTATGAATACACTTATTTTTTCGCTTGATAGGGAGAAAATTGCGAAAGTGAGAATACAAGAGGCGAAATGCCAACAGCCACATCAAACAAAGCACCAAATGCTGACGAAACCGACTGATCAATCCAAGATTTCCTCCGACTCAAAGAAGAAGAGTCATACGCTATTGAGTTCCTCTTCAGTACCTTCCCCTCTTTACTCCACTCACCCGTTCTTGGCCAACACGACTCGGTAGTATATAGATCTGATACTCGTAGCACTGGCACTATCAAGACGTCACTCGGTGGTACCATGCGTATATTAGGAGTAACACCAACAAAAATGATATGAGGAAGATGGCCACAACTTCTGATTTTCGCCATGTAGCAATATATAATTTGTATTGACAAAAAGGGGATCGCGAGAATATAAACGTTAGAAACAACATTACTTATCGAAATTTGTGGAGACTATATCTTACCTTTAGCTAACAATTGCACCTGATTGATATAACAAGTAGGTTTTTATGCTATGTTTCGGCTCAGACAAAGTGCTTGTTGCATGAATTCTTCCATGAGACGCAAAGGAAACACGTGCACCACCATTCACCCTCCTACGCGCTTATGTAAGTTATAATATCTCTCCCACCCGTGAATTTTACTCACTTAAAAATTAGCTATAGTATGTATGACGAAATTCGGAAGACAGTGCAGCATGAAGGCTTGTGGAATATGGAAGAATTGCACTTTCACCCCGTCATTCACCAGCAAACGAGCAGCCACCGCACCACCACATTACGTCAGTTCTCGCTTAGCTCTACATTGTTTTCATCACGAGAAGTTCTTTAACTCGCAGACGCTCTGGCGGTTTCTCTATTCATACACAATCACAACTACAACACCACCCCTCAGGGTACTCCCCCGCTTCGAGAGATAACTTACCCCTGCAGTCCACATAAACAGTTATCCTACGCCTGCGATCGAATCTTCGCCCGCGATTGACTCTTCGCTCGTCAATATTGACCACGGTCCTAAGTGGTCCGTCCCAGCCGCACTTTCCTGCGCTCACGGCGCGGCTTCAAAGCGATATCTCGAACGCAAGAATTCACTAGCACGAACGTCTCTCTTCATCATTCAAGTGCTCTTCCACAACCTTATTTTGTCCGAATCTCTTCCACCAACCACCATATATGCACTCCCAACCCACCACATACTCACACATCCCTACAGATCAGGCAACATCCGTCCGCAGTGCACTCTTCTCCCACATTTTGACTACGGTTACAGCAGGTATGTTTATCTTTACACTTCCTCCAACTCAAGCCCTCATCAGGTGGTGCTTATTTGAATAGCACTTGGCATCGCGTGCGCTTTAATTCACTTTCGTTTGTTCATCTGCTCCCTTTGTCCACACAAAGCCGCATAACCCACCACACTTCCCCACATCACTTCAACCGCACACATTCTGCGCACTCTCTATCTTCACATTTAACTTACACTTCACTACAGACTTCTACACAAACAGATACCTGACACACCCAACGTCATGGCCGTTTATCAGGAGATGCGTGATGGATATATCGCCGCCTTACATAAAGAGTGCGAAACGATGGTAGACAACCTCGATAGGCTTTCGGATCCACCGTTTTCTCTAACCGAAGGCACCACTGGTCTTCTTCTGGCTCAAAAAATCGAATCCGATATCTGGGATAAACACGACGACGGTAATCAGGGTTGGAATGATGAAGACCATCCATACGACATCGCAATGGAATCTCTCATCCACAGTCTTGTATCATACAGCCAGCGTGGTCAAGAGGATTGGGACAAATGGCTCGAGTTTCTCCTATATCATCTTCCGGGAGATGTCCAGAAGATCAGAGAGGTTACAGAACATTCCCTTGTCCGTAATCCTCAGCAGTGCTATCATGTTCTCG
Organism: Herpotrichia juniperi; assembly: GCA_014905255.1. Classification (NCBI taxonomy): domain Eukaryota; kingdom Fungi; phylum Ascomycota; class Dothideomycetes; order Pleosporales; family Melanommataceae; genus Herpotrichia; species Herpotrichia juniperi. Next base: position 1,464,760 of record BLYF01000022.1, on the reverse strand, counting down.
TTGATTTTTTCCGCAATCTCAACGATCGATTAATCCAATATGGTAAATATCCAGGGAACGAGATGATTGCAGGAGAAATCGAATTTCGCGTCCAGGCTATTATCGAGTATTGGGAAGATTGGGCCTTCTCGGGTGATTACGCGAAGATCGAGGAGAAAGTTGAGAAGGAGATGGAGAAGTTGCGAAACGCGGAACCTGACTTCTTAACTTACCGAAAGTACATGCACAAGAAATTCCAAGACACGTGCGACGGGAGGTTCAAGAATTACCCTAATCCCGAACCCAACGCGTCCGACGAGGTGGAGACTTTTAGCGATGAAGATAACAACGAAGGACATAATGGAAACGACGATACCGATACGTCTTATAGTGTCGATAACGCATCTGATGAATACAGTCCCCTGTATGGAGGCAATTACATTATATATGACGACGGAATCTACGCTGGTTCGAATGGAAATATGTATTCTGGTCGCAATGGCAGCGATGGCGGATCTGGCGAAGAACCCGCGGCAGACAAAGAATTGAATAGGTCCAACAAATATTCTGACCAGGATCGCGAACTAGGCAGCAAGAACGAGGACTCAGGAAACGGCGACCAAAATGGCCAGAGCCCAGCTGATAACAACTCTAAAGACGACGGCGAGGACGACGATACAGTCCGAGACAGGTGGCACAACACTATCTGTGATGCTATCGATGACATTGATACAAACCTCAGCCGAACTGGTCGCTTCCCATTCTATGTTGTCGAGGACTCCTCCCATCATACAAACGTTCTCCAGAGCCGTTTTCCTCTTATCAAGTACAGGGCCCAGTACGAAGCTGCTGGCGAAGCCTTTGTCAAGACATTTCAGGATATCAAGGAGAAGTCCCAATCAGACGACTTCCTCGCTTGGCGACATTTCCTCCACATTAAGTTCCCTACAACGTATCCGAAGCCAAAGCCATCGTTGAAACAGCGGCGAGAGAAGGCTTATACCCTTATTCTGACTGAATACAAATGGTTTAACAAAGTCATCAAAACCAATGGTCACTACCCTCAGTATGTGATCGGAGCTGAAGCTACTCTAAAGGATCTTGCACGCCGTCACGAAGGCAAAATCTACAATGACTGGCATAATGCTTGCCCGGAAAATGAGGATGAATATTCCGGGTTAGTTGAAGTTGACATTACCGAGCTACTTGCCAAGAGAGGTCGTCATACTCCAGCACTCCAATTCAAGAATTGGCGTATGTTCTTGACCGACATGTTCCCTGGAGTTCAGCTACAATCTGAGGTGCCACATCCTTCGGCTCATATGGCCACTGCTGCAGCTTCCAGCACGGCGCAGACCAACGACGAAGATACCGAGATGATTGGATACATCGAAACATCATCGGAGGAACTCTCATCAGCGCGATCACCCCCTCCCAAAGCCCAGCATCCCTCAAATCAGGTAATTGAAGGTATCTTCAAAGAGGGCATCACAAAGCCAAGTTACGACCCCAGCAGCCTCGACAAGGGTGACAGCGATTGTGACGACAATCATAGCAACAAAGCAGTCATTGATATTCTCGCAACTTTGACCGCTGCGTTCAATAACTCTTTACAGTACGAGTATGCAGGTCGTCATCTCCAGTATATTGTCCCAGATGAACGCAAGTTTGCAGAAGCTCTGAGGAAGAAGATCCACTCGATCACGACAAACATACAACCGTATGAGGCAGTTACGAAGTCTTGTTATGAGAGCTTGAACCATGCTTACCAGCATCGCGCGACGGATGACTTCCTGGCGTGGCGTATTTTCCTTCACGACAGCTTCCCAGGGCAGTATCCTGCGCCACTCCTAGCCATAGATGTTGGAATCGACTTCTCCGTTGCTAGGACAGCGGCAGTGCCTAACTTTTCTTCTGACAGGGTCAGACCGGAAGATCAAAATCAAGATAAATCGAATTTCCTGACCACCCGAGTTAGGATCCGCAGTACTCTTCGAGGGGCTATCGAGACTATCAACAACAAGATTGAACTTGATGGTAGATTCCCTGAGTACATCATCCGAGGCCAGGAAAAGCTCGTTGAGCTTGCTGAATTTCTTGAGAATGAAGCCTTCCTGCGTTCAGGAGACAATGATGACTACGAAATTCAAGTTGATGCGTGTTATGAAAACCTCCAACTCATCGAATTCCATTGCGAGTCTGATGGCTTCTTCGATTGGCGAATGTTTTTATTCAGGAATTTCCCCGCCGAAAAACTTCCAATGCCTCAGCGCATCATCGCAGCCCCCGTTGGGACCCCCTCGAACCCATCCCAGCTATTGCCTATTCAGGATGAAGTCAAGAGCAACGTCCACGGAAACGAATCTGAGGACAAATCACCTCCGATATCTAAGCAAACATACCCTGAGCCTGCCATACAGTCTATGCACATGAAATCAGATGAAGTACACAGTATGGACATCGATCCTCCTGATAACGATCGTACCGCCATTATACACTCGGAGGCAGCGCAGCTTGGTGTAAATGGATTAGGACTTGGGCTCATCTCTGGCATCCAGGCTGCCTTGCCAGCTTCTAGACCTTCCGCTCCACCCACAGTGTCGCCGTTAGAAGGCTCATTGACCGCTCAAAACATCGAACATCCTAGAGATTTGGATAACATATTTGGGCCAGACGCTTCTCAGGATCGGACTACTCTCTTTACGAGCGGGAGCCTGGGCAACCCTGCTTCGGTTAAAATTCCTCGTAAAATGGCGACTCCAAGGGGGAAATTAGTCAAAAAGTCCGCCCCTCCACCCCGTATGACATCGGAGAACAATTTGAGCATGTTGTTCGACCAGCTTGCCGCCCAGGCAACTCCCCAGCCAGTCTCAAACCTTCTGTCTTCAGCACCGTACGCAAAACTGCCAAGCGATATTGTCGGTCAAGGCCCCGCGGATAGCACTTCTAATGACAGTCTAACGGGCTTCGGGCTTAAGCCAGAATCTACGCGTTTCTTGTCTAGTCTTCCCTTGTCATCTCCCGCGCAAGTTGAGGACCCCATCGAATCGTCTCCTGGCGCTACCAAACAGTTCAATAGAGCGCCTATCACTCAGAACGCGGCAGTGTTAGCCCCTGGGCCTTCTGAACCCTTTTCGAGGCCGGCTACTGCCAAAATGACCGGATTTATAGAGTCCATTCCTTACGAAAAGACGGATGCCGTCCCAGAGAAGGTCGGCTCGAAGGCGTCGCCACAGACACCAGTACCGAAACCTGCTTTGAACAATCCGTCGCTTGGAGGCGCTTTCATTCCCTTCACAGTAGATCAAGGCTTCAATGCCTTCAATATTGGAACCCCCACTGCGCCTGTTGAACTAGAAGAAGAAGACAAGGGCATCATTCGTAGAGAGAAAATCCGTGAGACTGCCAAAAAGTATGGCTCTCCTCTTCGACCTCAGTCACGCGCCTCGAACACGGTTCGAACGACAGTGACATCTCAACTTCCAGTTAATCCGCTCGCGCCAGCGGGGCCTGTGATGAACCCGTTCGACCCTGCGCTTTTCAAGTCATTTCCTAAGCCAATAGTACCAACTGGATCTGTCTTTGGAAAAGCTTTGAATACTCCAACTCGAGCTCCGTTCAAGATCGTCACCGACTTTAATGGAGGTTCGTTTGGTGCATTCAATATGTCACCATCTCTGTCAATGAAGGAGGACGTTCCAGTCAAGACAGAGAACACTTCTACGATAGTGTGTAGGCCCGCTTCAATTCGAAGGCCAGAGGTAAATAATATTGCAGCCATTCCGGTATTGATCGATGGGCCACACGCCCAGTTTTCACATCCAGCTGACGGAAAAACTCCTTCAATCGTCGAAAAGCCCGTATCGGTTCCAGAGCCGGAAGTACAAACGGCTCCAAGCGTTCCAGTATCGACCTTCCAGCCAGAGCCAGAACTCCCACCAAAGACTCAGCAACTAGTGCCTAGAGTGCAAGCGGTTTCAGCCATTCCCGCAACGCAGGTCGAGCCAGAGTCTCCACTCTCGCCAATTGATCAGCCACCCAAGTTGGACTCCAAATCCGATATTGAACTATCTCCAGTGTCATCAGGCTTATCAAATAGGTCAATCTGGGAAGATGTGCAGATTTCACCAACAGATCACACATCATACGTTCATATAGATTCAAAATCTGATTTATCGCCAGTGCCATCGGACTTATCGGATAGATCAGTGCCGGAGGATGTGCAGACGGCTTCAGTGATTCAGTCACCGATTGTTCCTCCGGAGTCACCTGAATATCAGAATACTGCACCGATTATTGACCAGGCGAATGACAATATCCAGCAATCTGTAGAAGTCATTCCGAAGTCTGATACCAAAGAAACTGTCACTGATGCTATGACGACTACAGTAATCGCTCCTTTGCAGTCCGATGCAATTCTGAATGCCGTCTACGCGTTGCATAGAGACTTGACGCCAAATACTGCTGGCTTCAAGACAGAAGTCATCGAATTGAATGACAAGCTCAGCATTCTCCAGGCTGATTTCGACGCGTTCAAGGCCGAGCAGTACGAAGATCGACTAGCTAGAGTTGAGTCCGGCATTGCTAGTATCAAAGAGCAGCTCGTACTTAATGAAGAGCGAAATGCCAAACGACATGAAGAATCGACCACTATCCAAATGGCAACAAACGATACCGTCAATCAAATCTTCGCTTTCCTGAAGGCAAATGAGACGGAGAAGAAAGTTGTACAAGAGTCTCGGACAGTAGATGCGCCCTCCCCCATGAATTCTGAACCGTCTAAGAAGACTGAGCAGCAAGAGACGCTTGCCGAGTCATCCAAGCAGGAGCCTATCAACATCAAGGCACCTCCAAAGGTCAAAGAGTCGGAACTGGAGAAGCCTGAGGAGTTGGTGCCGCAGGCTGCCATTACAAAAATCAAGCCGGTGAAGATCGGGGTACAAGGGCCTTCAAAGATTGAAAAAGAGAAGGCTGTATTCAAGATCGAAATCGCAGATTCTAGGCTTGATGAATCAAAGTCTAAGGTTGGCGAGGAGGTTGGGGTGAAGCTAGTCAAAGAAGCAGCTCCAACCGAGACAGTAGCCACAGCCAAGGTCGATATCATCAGTACTTCGAGCCTTCAGAAAGCAGGTCTCCACCCCACTTTGATTTTTGAGACTTTCCAAGCACCTCAGGCGCCTGTCAAGAAGCTCAGTTTCAGCTCAGTCATTACCGTCTATGTGGCAGAGCCTACAGACTCAGCTAGAAATGGCACTTCTGCTCCTGGCGAGTCAACGGCCATCAAAGACTTGGATGTTCCCGTAAATCAACCTGCTAAGATTGTTCTTGCCGAGCAGGCTCCAGTCGAAACTGGTCTAGTCAAGAAAATTGACAAGGCTTTCCAAATATTGTTTGCTGAACTACCCCAGCAGTTAGCGGTCATGAGTTCTGCAGCTGGACCTGCAACCAATTTCTCAGAATACAAGCTACCTACCCCCACCACCATCGAAGCCACACCAGCAACACTAGGTCTTCTCAGGTCAGCCGGAGCCTACACTGCATACTCGGAAACTTCCAAATCGTTGCAGAAGGCCGTGGGGGCCACTGTCACCAATGTCGTTCTTTTCAATCCAGATGGCAGTCTGAACGAGGCCATTCCCCACGATAAGCTCCTCCTTGCATTATCGCGGCATGAATATGACTTGGGTCCTAAAGAGCGACACATTGTGGTCGAATGTGCTCGTGCTTGTCTCAGCTTCAAGGAATTCTGGGCTCGTGTTAAGGACGAAGGTTTTGGAGATCTCCATAAATTAGGATATGATCTTCTTGAAGCCGTGAAGACCTACTTGCGGAATATTCTGGACATTCGCACTTTGGCACAACACGCAAATCTGACTAATCGTATCCAAGCCTTCAGGTCGGCGTACAGTGCCAGTGAGGCATTCCGTCAATGTTCCAAATCGGGGCTCCAGTCTATGTACGAGATTCACACCACTATCAAGGACAACCTGCATATCGTCAGGTTAGAAGGCAGGGATCTCGACAAGTGCGAGACACATAAGCGAGCTCTTTCAAGCTTCCATTGGAATATCGACCACACTATTAAAAAATACTGGATCGCCCATAAGAAGTATGTGGACGCTCTCGATAAGCTGCAGCGATTTGAAAACGATATAGAGCTAGCGAGACATATTGACCATGAACACCGCACATCACAGGCCTATTTCGAGGATCAGTTAAGGAAGCTAGGAATCGACCCAGCGAATCCTCATATGTACTAAAACGTCTTCTCATATTTTACAATACTCAAACTCTCAGTCATAGTCTCGTGGAATACCCTGAAAAACGAAAAAGAAAAGAAAGAACGCAGTAGAGTGAGCATCAACAACAAATCGACACCGCTATCGGTTCTCCTCCGCCACTCCAGAAAAAGGTACCACGCCTTACATCAAAAATCCTTCTACCCCAATCAAAGCGCAAGCATCGAAATTCCATCCCAAGCGAACCCAAAAGAGTAAAATCTAGGAACAAAACCTGCAGTTCTCTTCTGCACCATCGGTGGCCTTTCAGGCATCCCTTACCGTACTCTTCCAATAATGGGAATTGGAATCGACACTGCGCTGCGACGATTGTATTATAGCGGATTACACACAAAACCACGGAAAATTCTGTGGGCAAATGTACGAAAGAACGAGGTCACGAAAAGACGAAGGAACGAAGCTATCCACCCAATTTCAGCAGCAACATCGACACCCTCCACCCCAAGAGTAAAAGTATAGGAACAAAAAAAACCCGCAGCTTACATCTGCAACCATCACGGTGGCCCTTTGGGCATCCCTCACCGTACTCTTGCAATCAGGGAAACGGTGTCGACAATGCTATTACCACGAATCTAAACGACCACTTCAAGGCGAAAAAACCCATGAGCAAATGTATGAAGGAAGAGCGTAGGTGTTTCCACACCAACACGGCCTCGGCTGTTAAACCCCCTTTCAGAGGCCCCGGTTTCGCGCCCCGGGCTGAGCGCAGGCCTTTTGCAGCATCTTTGCACTGCGCTCAGATGAATACCAAAGAACACAAACAATAAAAAAGGGAGGGAAGAGAGTCACACACGCACGCACCCCACCCTATCAGTGAGCGAGACACATGAAATGAGCCAACTTGAAAAATATGAAAATAGAGAATGGGGCGACACTCATTCATACAGGGCATGGGTGGTAAAGGGTGAGAAGGGGAGGAGGGAAATGGTAATACTTGTTTGCCGGATCGATCGGTGCTTCCTGCCCACACACTACCAAGATAGGTAGTATAGGATTTCCGATCAATGGGTTTGTTTTGTTAACCGCTATGGTTGTAGTTGTTGCCTTGGGAGTGCCCGGCGAAGGGCCTGGGTGAAAAAACTGGAGTATAGTGAGGAGGGGGTGGGACCAGTGGTAGTGGACAATGAAATTGTGTGTAAGACCATTACTATAGATTATGTGTGATGTGATGTGATGTGCTTTGATGATTTGTGGTTTATGCTGCTATGGCGATAGGGTGTTTGATTTGGTAGCAGGTCTGTGAATTGAGAATGTGCACGAATCAATACGACAATAGGTTTCGTAGATGAGTATTGAATTGTGATCAGGATTGTATGAATGGTTGGGCCAAGGTATGTGGATTGGCGCCGAACACACGGGCAGTAGAAGAAGTGTTAAAGGGACAACGTAAAGGAAGTGGCACCGGACAATAAGCAAAACAGCAAATTGTGGTGATGGCGGCGTTGGCGGGTCATACCAGATTGTACGCACAACGGTTTCGAAGGAATTGAATTAAATCGAGCTGTGCGTCAAATTGAGACATGTAAGACCGCTAAATTTCTTGAGGAATGGAAAAGAATATAACGCAAAGAAAATGTGCATAGCAGCTCACGATATGCATAATTTCTCCACGTTGAAGGCTGTGGATGTGTGTATTCTGCACTCATCGTCATAAACTTAATTATGCCACAGCGTCTATATAATACAACCCATGTTGTGCAACGAAGATCAACCTCTCACTTGATCTTCTTGTTCTTCAACTTGATAGTCTCCCCGTTCACAAAAATACCCTTGCCCTTATACGGTTCTGGCTTCCTCCACATCCTAATCTTCGCTGCAAACTGCATGACAACCTCCTTCTCGGAACCCTCCAACAGCAAACGCGTCGGCTGGGGTGTGCTTGCTGTCACCCCTCTTGGTATGCCAAGTTCCACTGGATGAGAGAATCCGACTTTCAGGTTGACGAACAGCTGGCCGGGGTATTCGGGCTCAACGGTAGTAGCGGTGGGTTCCACGGAAGCACGATATCCAACCCCAACGAGACGGAGAATGGCGCTGTGGCCTTCGCTTACGCCGAGGATGTGGTTCTGGAGGTAGGCGCGGGTTGTCCCTATGTTGGTGTTAGTCGTTGACCTCAATTTGGGAGAATTATAACAATTCTTACCCCACATAGCTCTCTGCTTCGCATCTGTAGAGTTCTGCACACTCAAAGTTGGGCCAGAGAGCTTGGGATCTTGGTCGATCTTGACGTAGGCGGGGACCTCCATTGAGAGCTCCCCTAGCGGTCCCTTGACTTGAACGGTCGGCATAGGCTGCGACCGAGCTCCTCTTCCACGCACCGGAGGCGGTATGACTGTGAATGTGACATTGGGAGGTACTGAGAGAGCCGCTGAGCCAATCTTTGAAAGGCAGGGCGAGGTTGTTGCAAAGGCTCGTGAGGATGCTGGAAGCTGGAATGCGGGTAATAGAAACGTGGGAATCGTCTCCGGTGATCGAATTGATGCTCTCGTGAGGCGTTGGCGTGCTGGAGCGAGCATTTTGGCGAATTGATATCGCGATGGCTCCGCGAAGTTTTCTGATGTCGAAGTCTATGTTCAGCCCTGTGTACGTAAGCGGGCTTCGGCCAATCAGACAGTATTTAGCCCGGTTGCTCCTTCCTCAACCCAGACCTCAACCCTCAGCATCAAAACTCCGTCCAAGGGTCATCTAGCTTCGTATTAATACAGTTGTCGATTTCAATTGATCTTCCGCGCTCGCAAAGCTTCTTTGACTCGCTACAGCTCGCCTGTCACTTTGCGACTGACCCGAGAGCTTGATACATAGGCTAACCCATCAGCATCTCCACTCACCCATCGCAGACTGTGATCTCACGCTTCAGATTCTCAAAACTGTCCCATCGCTCTCTCACTTCTACTGCTTCTGCCTTGAATGTCTCTCATAGAGATAGTTCACCTCTCGCAAGCTCTGTTTACCCTCGCTCTTGATCCGCTCTCCTCTCCTTCTTCTCACCATCAATCAACTCTACTTTCTCAATTATCGAACTCTACTTTCTCAATTATCGAACTCCACCATTTCCCTTCTCAAAGCTCTAAACAACGAAAACGATTAGTTCTACTCAATTGACGTCTATTAACGAAAACAGCGCCTGCAAAAGCAGCTGAAGATGAAGCCCATGGGAACATACGCGACCAATGTGCTGTTGACAATGGCTCTTCTTTCCCTGCCAACAGCACACGCACACCTGCATTCTCCCTCTTCAAATGAAGGTACGTAAGTTCACTCCAACCCACAATCTCGATCGCTGACATGTTCTTAGCTATCAACTCAGATCTAGCTTCTATGCTTCAAACTCCGTCAATTGCTCAACAGGAGATTCTCTCGCAAGCTCTTCGAATTGTTCATTCCATGGAATCAGCTCCGACGTGCAACCGCCTCGCCGCTTTGAATCTCATCAACGACTGCAAGTCTCTCGAGCAGAGCTCGGACAACGTCGAACCCGAATCAGAAATGGTATTGGACGAGGTAAAATCAGAGTACGCCGCTAGACTTGCGGTATGCGAATTGCTTGGTGCCAAGGCCCTCGTCCCGCGAGAATGCGTAATACTCGTTCCCTCGCCTCAAGCATGTGGCAAAGGTCGATTTAGCTCATTCTTCTCGCGACAGAAGAAGGACAGCGTCGATGGAGAGTACTGCTACTCGGAGGCTACTCATACGCAGTTCGAACGTTGTCTAGCAGCGCTAGAATCGAGGCCACAGTCTTGGACCTCATACAGCAACGCGCGACAGAATGCTGTGGTGATGTGTCATGCGAGCAGAGATGCCATCGAGAGAGGTACGCCCCAAAACTCAGCTTATTCCATCATTTTCTAATCGTTCTTAGAGCATAACTTGGCCGTTTACAAGTCTCTGACCGAGGTTGTGAATCAAATGGCATCAACGCTATCGAACTCCATGCGAGATATGCAAACATGGGTTGCCGAGCAAATGAGCTTCGCCGAAAACCTTCGGGCATCCCAGGGTCAGGCTATGCAAAACATTCAAACAAGCCATGAGATGGCAGTCACGACATTCGAAACAGCCAGGAGCTCATTTCAGTCGTTTTCTGGCATGGTGAAGCAAGCAGCCGAAGCCCTAACGCAGGGCCTTGATGAAGTAGGTTTTCGGGGTTAAGATGAAGACTGATACGGAAACTAACATTCCTGTAGACACTGCACAAGTCCAAGGCTAGCATCGAAGAAGTTCGTAAAGAAATGCAAGGCCTATACAAAGAGTTAGCCGAAGTAAGCACTCAGCATTTAGCCGCACAGAAGGATCAACTGCAGTCAAATCACGAGCTGGCTCTGTCTAGCCTGCAACTGAACCACCAGACTGCCGTCTACAGTCTCAACATTTTGTCGACCTCGGTCAATACACTTCAGGTTCAAGTTGACGTATCAACCGGGAGCATCGAGAGCCTGAACCGGGGTCTTGTGGATTTGAAGAAGACGGTGCAAGGTCTTGGAAGCGCCACTGAGAATCTTCAATCAACCATCGACACGACCACGCAGTCAATCCAAATGCTTGCTAGTCTTGGCAGCATAGTTGCAAACACCAGACTTTGGGCAGTAGTCACTCTCTGCATCTTCGGTCTGTGGAACGCCAATCGAAAAATTGCCGGCTACTTCATGGTCGGGTGTGGCTTTACGGGACTTTTCTACATGCTCGGCATACACGAGTTGCTCAAAACACTCTTGAACCATACACAACGGCCTCTAACACACATGCTCCGACACTTAACCGATTTCCTCGCATCTCAGACCCTTGGCTCACTACTTTTACCTGCAATTGCTATACTGTGCCTGCTAGCAGTCGTTATATGGTCTCTACTCGACTCAACCTACTTGTACCAGTATCATGACGAGCAGGGTGGAGATGGAGTCTTGCCCCGAATCGAGGCCCCCGGACGTCCAGCATCCCCATCCCCTCAGAAACGGCATGTCTTCAATCCATTCACAGCCTTACGACTTAGGTCTTGACTTCAATACTTTCTCGGCCTACTGGCTTAGCAAGAGTACATTGTTCTTCAGCCATGTTCGACTTTTACTGCTACGAGAACATTAACTCTACCAATTACTAGACAACAATAACAAGATTTACGACACTTTTACGATAACTCTACGGCAGGTACCATTACTTGTACAACATGCGACTTCTCTTCATGTGGACGACGCTACGATATTTGGTCGACATCATTATTCCGATTTTCAATCCTACATTAACCAAAATCTCCCTGTCCAACAAAATTTCATTTCCACACTTGAACTGGTTTCCCCTCTCTTTGTACATGCTCAACACGTTTCTTAGTCCACATACAACATCATTTTCTACACATACTCAACTCAACGGATCTCCTTCTTTCTTCTACTTACACATATTCAACTCATCATCTGGATATTTCGGAGTGGATAATGGCTTCGAGGACACAGCTGGGATAATAGCGTCAGAGCAAGAGTACCGCTTAATGTATGCGTAATGGGCACGTCACAATATCAGGAGGTTCAAGGAGGATCGACAAAGTAGCTAGGCAATGAACGAAAACACTTTTGGTACATTGCTTCGTCTCTCTGGATTGCGGTTTCGTGGTATCGTGCATGCTTCTTAATCTACTTCTTCGCTCCAAGCACCTCCTTCACAACTCCAATAACCTGCTCAAACACCGCCTTTGGTGCAGCGACAACCCCCTTATTCTCCTTCAGTGTCCTTCCGATCCCAAAATCCAATTCCTTCCCCCACGCATCCGTAACCTTGCCACCAGCCTCCTGCACAATCACCACACCTGCCGCATGATCCCAGATCTTCTCTTGGTACGTCGCACTGACCGGCAATCTCAAGTACAGGTCGCCGGCTCCGCGAGCGATAGATCCGTATTTTGCCTGGCTGTCCATTCTGACGGACGGTTTTGTGATGCCGAGTTTGCTGGCGATCGCTGCATTGTCGCCATGCGACGAGTGGCCTGCTTCTACGGACTCGCAGAATGTGGCTTGTGAGATGTCTGACACGTTCTTCATGTGGATGTCGTGGGCCTCCTCCAACTTCCCAGCGCTCAGTGGCCGCGAAGTAGCACCCTGTCCCGTAACAGCGCCAAACAACACGCCCTTGCCCTCGCTGGAATCCGCATCTGCGCCTGTTGAAGCGTCTATCGCGACGCTGTCATCCACCGGCAGATTGGGGCAGCCAATCACCCCGACAGTCGGCACACCGTCTACGAGGAGCGCGAGGCAAACGGCATATTGGCCGCCGCGGAGAAAGCCTTTCGTCCCGTCTATAGGGTCGAGTGCCCACACGCGTCCCTTGCGTCCTCCTTCTGAACGGCCGGAGTCAATAGCTGTGAGCATATCCTCTGCGCTCTTGATCGGACCTCCGATCTTGCTCTCGGCCTCCGCATCGCCCAGCTTCGCGTCTTGGACCAGTTTCCAGACCAGCTCTTTCAGGCTATCATTGGCACGGAGATCGTCGGCATCCTCCTCGCCTACAACCTCATCGTCGGGGAAGTTGGCGTGTATGGAGGCGATTATGAGGGCTTGCGCGCCGAGGTCGCCGATTGTCACCGGGGAGGAGTCGGATTTTGTGAGCGTGCCTTTGTTGTGCGAGGTGAAGACGGATTTTGTGAGGATGGAGGCGCGTTGGACGGCTAGGAGGGCGATTTCTGGGTGTGGGGTTAGTGGGTTTCTTTGAGAGAGGGTGAGAGGGATTCGGGGCATTGCTGCTATGGTGCAGCGTGCACGAAAAGCTCAATGGGACGTGGGGGCATATATGGAGGAGACTAACCGAGTTCCTTGGAGTATGAAGCCATGCTTGTGGTCGGGAGATTTCTACTCCCAAACTGATATTGAAGCTGTGTAGGGGTCTTTGACAAAATGGCGGGGGAGGGGTAGATGTGCTGCTTCAACTGGAGAAGACGAGCTGCACTGCGATTGAAGAGGGACGAGAGGGGGAGAAAAGAGGTAGCCAGGATGACGAGAGCTATCAAAAAGAATTTTAATGGCGAAATATGGGGTGGCATTGACGTAGGGTGAAAAGAAAGTATGGATAGTACGTAACTATGGTCTTGGCGCTGCGGTTGCGGAGATTTCCTCGGGGGTTTCCATAGGGCTGAGCTCCATGACAACGGGGACAACATCCCTGCAAGGAAATGTCGCGCTGACAACTACACGCTTTTGTTCCATCTTTGGACGTGTAGGACGTTGTCTACGTTCTTTCTGCTCCGGCCATCGATATTATCAATCACTGACACTGCGACTAACGAGAAAGCTCCAGTAAACAAAGGAGACCGCGCCTCCGGGTATTAATTCCTCTCCTATCCTCATCCACGCACCAGAAACACCGCAAGGCTCACATCTACCCGCCAACATGACCGTCGACTCTTCCGAGCCCGCGCTCGCAACCACAAAGCGCAAATTCAATCGTTTGCTCGACAATCTCACAGCGAGCGCCTCTACATCATCTCTCGCCAGCACCCTCCAAGAGTCCAACGCATCGACCGCCTCTCTCAACATCGATCCAGCAACGCCCCCGCCTAAGCGCTCGCGAGTCTCCGATGTCAGTGCTTCCATGGAGCGACCACGCAATGTGTCTGGCAATGAGCGGATCAAGGATTTGCAGACCAAGCTGTTTACGCCCCGCGCAGAAACGAATCGATTTGCGGGCGCTGGTCTGCGGTCTGTAGGGGCTGCGAAGGCGTCTGCAACGCCTACGACGCCCCGAAAGACGCCAAATTTCGCGCCCTACAGCCAGGAGCAGTTCTTGGCCCGGCTGAAGACCTTCGCAGATGTGAAGAAGTGGACGAATAAGCCGGATGCGATAGGGGAGGTGGAGTGGGCGAAGCGAGGTTGGATGTGCGATACTTGGAATACTGTTGCGTGTAAAGGTGGATGTGAGCAGAGAGTGGTCGTGAAGCTGCGGCCGAAGCGGAAAGATGGGACTGGGAAGGAGATTGAGATGAGTGAGGATTTGGGGGTGGACATTGATGAGGGGCTTGTAGAGAAGTACTACGAATTGGTGCTTGAAGGACATCATGAGGATTGCTTGTGGAAGAAAGCTGGGTGCAAGGGTAGGTTTACACTTCTTTAAGTGTGGAAGTGTGAGGCTAACGATGAGTGCAGATGAGATATACCACATCCCCATCCCAAATCGCAGCAAGAGCTCAGCCGAACTGCTCGACCGCTACGAATCCTTCAAAGCCATCTCATCCGATCTCCCCTTGCTAGAAAACATCACATACCCTGATCCTCCCATATCAGACGTTCTGGCGCGCATACCTTCCTCTTTCTGGGGCACACACGATATCCCTACCTCGACATCAAATATCGTGGCCTTTACATTCGCGATCTTCGGTTGGTCAGGCGTTACGGAGTCGAAAATCGCGCTTGCGACATGCAATCATTGTTTCCAGCGCATTGGCCTTTGGCTCTCCAACGACGCGCGCCTTAAAGAAATGAGCACAAAACTCGATGTACCCATCGAGTCCCTCCGTCTCAATCTGCTCGAATCGCATCGCGAGCACTGTCCATGGAAGAACCCCGACACTCAAGGCAACACCAAGAACGGCCCTATAGAGAACATGGCCGCGTGGGAGACCCTGGAATTCATGCTCATGGGGAAGAAGAAAGATGTCGTCAAGGTAGTAGCAGAGAGTGGGGATACGGAAGCGACGACTAGAGAAGGGAGCTTCGACGTGGGGAGGGAAAGCTTGGACATACGCAGGTCGAGTGTGGCGAGTGGGAAAAAGGGCGATGAATCGGAGGGTCGGTGGCAGAAGTTCAAGGCGAAACTAAGGAGGACTGCCAGCAAGAAGAGCTTGAAGAGTAGTAGGAGTGTTAAGAGCGTGAAGAGCGTCGGGGGAGAGAAGGAAAAAGAGAAGGAGAAGGAGGGGCGGAAGAAGGCGTAGTGATTTTGGAGTTTTATACCACTTAATATTTGAACGGCATTTGGAAACTGATTTTAATGACTATTTCCCTCTTTATCATAGCGCAGTACAAGCAGTATAATCTCCCACCGGCTCAGACCACTGGCGCTAGTATTTAGTTACTTTTGATTGATACACCTGAGGGCACTCCGAAGCTGCGATTCAGTGTAGAGTTCGGATCTCTGGCCCGTTGGAGGCATACAGCTAATCAAGTCCTCTACCTGCACTTAGCGGCGAGAGAATAGTCCGAACTGCGGGGCTCTGTACCTGGTCATTGCTGACAACTCCAGTTTGACTATGCCCTATCAGCCTTGCCCTCAACACTACGGACGGCACAGGACTTTCCGCTTTGATATCCTGCATATTCTGTTGGTTGACGCCTGTGAAGTACTAGTCCGTCATTAGCAGTTTGAGGAGCAAAGGTGAGATGTCTTAATTAGCTTATTCCCAGTGCATGTCAGCACCACATATCGACTGTAGATCAAGCAAGGGTTCAGATCAATACGAGTGCTGCTAAGCCCATTGTCTACATCAACCAACCTTAAGGACTACTACTCTTGTTAGTTCCGGTGTCAATTGCTAGGATCTTGACTCGCGCTCATTCGTGCGAAAAGACAAAGGGTGAGACCCTGGCTAGTAAGATGGTCAGAATTCTTGAAAATAGATCTTTAAGGCCACCAAAAATATCTCTAGTTATTAACATCAGGGTTGACCAGACATTTTATAACAGACTGCCTCTAGCCTTATTTACACCTCGCGCACCTAACCACCACCACCTCTCTCTGGCACGGAAACATGATCTCGCTTGTATACCTCGCGGCCTTCGTTATAACGTACGTCGTCCTCAAAGTTGTCTACCGCCTGACTCTTCATCCGTTAGCCAAGTTCCCTGGTCCTAGGCTTGCGGCTGTTACCACGTTATACAATGCGTATTACGATAACTTGCAATCGGGCTTGATCAAGAATTTGCCAGACTTGCACAAGAAATATGGCAACATCATCAGGACGCAGCCAAACCAGTTGCATATCGCCGATCTGGAGGGGTATAACCAGTGAGCAGTATTTCTTCACCGACCTCGCTCAACCTATCAATCTTCTCCGTCGAGCATGAAAAAGAAAGAATGTAAGACTTGAGTTTAAGCTGTAGCTAACAGCCCAGGATCTTCCGGGTAGGAACGCCGTTCGAGCGAGTCTGGCATGACAACCCCTTCCTAACGGGCTCCCTCCAATCGCTCACCACGCTTGCCGAGACGAAAAAACGCAAAGAGTTCCTCTCGCCCTTCTTCAGCAAAGCGGCCATCGTGCGCGTAGAACCGCTTCTGCACCGGAAGAAACTCTCGCTCTTCCTCGACACGCTGGAGGCCGCCGCCAAGAACAGCCCCAGTAAAGATGGTAGTGTTGTAGACTTCTTCCTGGGCTTCCGATGTCTGACCGCCGACACGATCATGGACTACTGTTTCCAGGCAGACCTCAACGCGCTCGCAAGCGAGAAGTTCGAAAACAAGACCGTGGAAGCGTTTATCGCGGGCTTCGATTTGGCGCTCGTGGCCAATTATCTGCCGAACTTCTTCGCAGTGTTGAATATGATTATATTCACGTTGCCGGAAAGTGTGAGGGCGAAGTACTTTGCGCCTGTGTATGGGTTCCAGATGATGCAGAAACTCGCTGCGGAGCGCGTGGATCATCTGAAGGCGAACCTAGGCTCGGATCAGGAGAAAACGTTGCCGACTATGTTCGACGCTATGCTGGCTCCGGATACGAGTAAAGGGCAGGTTACCCCCAGTAATCGAGATATGATTGCGGATGGATGTTTGATGATTGCCGCCGGGACGGATACCACGGCGAATACGTTGGGTATTGTGCTTTGGAATGTTACTCAGAACGCGGAGGTGGAGAAAAAGCTAGTAGAGGAGTTGAAGAAGGGGATTAGGAGCAGAGAGCAGATGGTGGGGAGTGACAAGTTGGAAGGCGGCGAGTTTGTCTATCTTAGAGCAGTGGTCAAGGAGGCGTTGAGATTATCGTATGGAGTGCCGGGGAACATCATGAGGAAGGTGCCGTCTCAGGGGGCCAAGTTTGGCGACGTGTTCGTGCCTGGAGGGGTCAGTCTCGGTTGCCTTTCCCGATCTGTGTTTTCTGTTCTCAACCTTACTGACCAATATTGTCAGACAATTGTCACTGCTGGAATCTACCTTCAGAACACCAATCCCACAACCTTCCCCGACCCCTTCAAGTTTGACCCAGAAAGATGGCTGTGTGATTCTGAGACTTATGCGATGAGGGAGAGGCATATGGTGTCGTTCTCGAGAGGGTCAAGATCTTGTATTGGGCTCAAGTATGTTGTTTTCCACGTCCACAACCAACACAGTTTATATTTCCCTTGCACTCCGAATTTTCAGCTGACTTGATCAAGTCTTGCGTACGCAACCCTGCATTTGACAGTCGCACATCTGTTTAGAAGATTCGAAATCACTACTACCGGGTACACGACAGAGCACGATATGGAATGGAATGACAGATTCGTGCCTGTGCCAAACGGCAGAATTAAGGGCTTGGTGAAGATTAGAGAAGATTGAATTGAATTCGACAGAGTGAATAGATAGTGAAGAATTAATTGTAGAAAGGGGGAGGCGGAGAAAGGCACGTACGAAGGAGCCGAAGTTGTTAGGGTGTACAAGCAAGGTCCACTGTGACTATGTGTTTGTCCGCGGAGCTTCTATCCATCACTGCAGTAACTTTTATGGCGTGCTCAACCGTTTTGCTTACGAGCCAAGACATCTTTTGTGCTTTAGAGAGGTGTTCTACATTCTCTGTACTGTTGATATTGCATTTGGAATGTTTCTTTAGGCAAAGCTGGAATGCAACGATACCAAGACTGGACTCGATGAATGAGACTTGACAGAAAATAAGCTTAATCGTACTCACAGCGAATTCAGCGTTCCACAGAGAAAACTACAACTTAAGCATGTAAGCCCAGAGTCAACGACACCCGGCCCATACCCCTATTCTCAATCAAAACTTCGAACGAACAACTATCCCACCAACTCCTCCCCTCAACCGTCCCCTTCACCAAAGCTTCCTCCTGTTTGGAGCGCAATCCCTACCCAAGCCTCTCCTTACACAGCTCAATCGCCACATCCGCCGTCGCCCCATCAAAGAAGTCGTTCAGCAACACCACCACCCCATTCTCCTTTATGAAGCTCTTTCCCGTATCCCCTCTCAGAAGCGGCAAAATCTTGCTGTCGCAAATTGGCTTCGTCGCCAATATCGGGCTGGTGCTCGCATCTGAATCTAGCACAGAGGCGATAATGACATCTCTGATATTGGTAGCCGTAGCCTGACACTGCAGAAGTGTGAGAGGATGGCCTCGAGGCGGATTGCGGGACATCTCATTGAGTTTGTTGACCATAGAGTCCCCGTTCAGAGTGGCGTTCGCGGCATCGTCGTAGTTGGAAACCTGGTCAACGTCGCGGGTGATGATGAGGCGTCTGCGTTCGTTGCGGAGGTCCTTGATACTTTTGCGCATCATGTCGTCGTGGTTGCCGACTTGGATGTCTTTCCCTCTCAACACATCGTTCAGGACGTTGCGTAGGTCGTCGTCGTTGGGCCGTGGACACTCGGCCGGGACGCCGTCCCAGCGGTTCTGGACTATGACGATTTCGTCGTGGTGATCGGAGAGGAACTGGACGATGTCGTGCAGGAATTGCTTGTACATCATTCCCGGTACGGCGCCGTGCTGGAAATACCACGTATCCTCTAGGCCCCCGACTTTGATCATCTCTCTATGGCATTTCGCAGGTCGGAACTCAAAGTAACGGGCTCCGATCTTTAGTATCGTGTCTAGACTGTCTTTCTGTGTGATCGCCAAAGCGCGGATGATGTCCGGAGCAATGCGATTGACGCCCCCATCAGAGATCTCATTGATGACGTCGAGAGCGCCTGGGAGTGAGCGACCAAGTATCTCTTTGATAACGCCCGTGCCAGCCTTCTGAAGAAGTGCTTGTGCAGTCTGCATACTGTTCATGCCAATGTCGTGACTACTCGGCAGCACACACCTACTCAGCGGTTTATCCGCCCTCTTCGTGTTCGGCGGAATCGCATCCCTCATCCAGTTCTCGTAGTTCCTTGTAACGGTGACCAAACACTGGTGCTGTTTCGGCAAGCCTGCGGCCCCAGGTCCCGCATCATAGAAGCAGTACGCCACAATCAAGTCCTCAACGAAGATAGATGGAGTCTGTTCGAGGTTGTTCATAGTCCCGTTTTCGAGGTTGCCCGTTAGCGCGTTGATGTCGACCCATTGGTTTGCGAGCTGTCGGCCATCGCGACGAATTTTGAATTCGAAACGGCCAGTGAATTTGAAGGGAGAGAGGTGTTTGGTATCGACCTCGAGGTGGTCGAAGGTGTATCGTTGTTGATCGCGTTTTGTAGTAGATTGTTTAGGAACAGAGAATTCTATTTCTACGCCTGGAACGGCAATATAGGCGTAGCATTTGACACCTTTGGAAGGCATAGTGACGGTTTCGAACCCGTTCTGTTTTTCTTTGGATGATTGCGGGGACGGAAAGAAAAAAGAAAAAATAAGAAGCCGGACAGATAGGACTACGTGGATAAGAACTGCAACGGGTACCCTTGGATCTGAATGAACTTCTGTGGAATGGTTCGACTCTTTCAGTATATAAGGATAAGGCGGGCGGCTGTCACGGCAGTGTCACGGCAAGGTGATGGAGATGATGGGATGCCATGAGTTATAAAGAGAAAGCCGGGAGTCTAGCTTGACGTTCCCGCTCTTGGCTTGACCATCTGGACCCTGGGTTCAGCTGTGATGTTCAGCTGTGGTGTTCAGCTCCACATCGCCAGGCACACCAATAAGAAGCTGAGGCTTCGTATTGGTATAGTGGGGTACACATGCGGTGGACTTGGTGAACATGATCTTTGCATATCGGCACACAACTCCAAGTTCTCACTACTAAGGGGAATCTGCAGAACGAGTAAGGAAGTAAGCAAAGAAGAAAGTTTAACGTCACACAACTTCCCCTATCAACCAGTAGCAAGTTCACATACTACCTCTAGCTCCTGCTTTTTTTTCTTCGGAAGAGGCAACATGTAGTTCATCAGGGTTTGGGAATATGCGATGCGCAATTGTCACGATGATTGATCATATGAGCAATAAAAAGACAGCTGATTAGATATCTTCTTATTCATACGTTCATTCTCATCCTCGTCTCCGAGCAGCTAAAATCATCCAGTCCACATCCCATGCCCAACCCTTACGCAAGCCTCTTCCCTTCCCCCGTCTAACCCATACCCAGACAGCCCTATCCCAACAAACCCACAACCAAACGATACCCAACCCCCTTCCCCCGGCGATGCCAACTCAGCCCCCAGACAAAGTCCAGAGTGAGTCAAAGCTTCGAACCGGCGAAAGAAAGTCGAAAGCCGTGCGATCGAAAGCGTACGGGGCAAAAAAGCACCCAAAGTAAGAGAAGAGAAAGAAGCAAAGGAAGTATAGCAGCAACAAGAACAGCAGAGACGCAAAAAAGACAATACATCTCACAAAAGCGGAGGGGAAAAAAGACAAAACCGCCCATAGCCGTATACAAACACCATAAAAATGCCGTACCCATACTCCAAACCCCATGACAGCATCCAATTTTGATGATGACAGAAAACAGAAAAATCATAACACACTCCGCACTCCTCTTCCACACGAACACGTCTAATAGACGCCACTTAGTCCAGCGAGGTTCCGGCTCTCGGTCTCTTCGAACCCCTCCCAGGGCAACTCCTCATCATCCCCACTCAGCCCACCATTCTCACTTTCAGAGTCAATATAGCTCTGAATCGTGACCTTCTTATCCTTGCTCTTCTTCACTCCCGCTCCAGCCATGTTTGAGGTGAGGTTCTCCTCTTCCGCACGGATCTCCCTTGTCAAATCCTCGACATTCTGCTCAGTCAACTCGTTGTCTGCCTGGCCCTCAAGCACATCGTACAGATTGTAGATGTGGTTATCCTTAGCCTCAATTTGGCGGAGGAGGTCCAGAATGCGAGCGTTGATCTCCTGTCGCTTCCTCATGCCCAGACTGACATCAAGGTTCTCAAGGTGTGCGCGTGTGACGGCGAGCTCGATGTGCAAGTGCGCACGCTCGTCGTGCAGTTCTTTAACAACGAGAGCAAGCGCTTCTTTTGGCGAACGAGAGGGACGAAGTGTAGCATCGACATCGTCGGGCATACGTGAAGACACAGGGATAAGTTTGGGGATGCGAAGAGTAGGTTCGCACTCGCCACTGTGGATGTTGCGGCGGCATACGGTGCAGTTGTCGTTGTCGTGATCCCGATCCTCAACGTTCTGAGTGATGTCAATCTTGGTGGTACCTTGCTTGCGAGCAGTGATCTTGATATCTGGCACAATAAAGGCCGAGGTCATGTTGTCAATAGGAGCGCTCCTGCGGCGACGGCTCGTGTTGCTGAGAAGGGAAGCATCGACGATGGATTGCCTGGTCTGTGTTTGCTCGGCGGCTGCAGCATCGTGGTTGGAAGTACTGGTGAAATCCTCGAATTCGGTCACATTGGTCTTTTCAGTCATATCCTTCATTGATGATTTGCGTGGCAACGATGGTCGTCGAGTGCTCTTAGCTGAAGCGACGGACTGCATAGTATCATCCCGAGCCTGTCGCTCAGAACGCGAGGTGTGTTCCTCAGTTCTTCGTTCAGAACGGACGGTGTCATTGCGAGTTTGTCGCTCAGACCGAACGGTATCCTCCCGAGCCTGTCGCTCCACAGGAACAGAGGCAGCACGGTTGCTACGCATGGCGGCTCGCTCTTCTTCCAGCGTGCGTCGAAGTTGGGCAATTTCATCGCCATTGATGAAGCTCAACTCGGTAAGATCAAGAGGGGCAGGCGGCTCAATGGTAGATGTACGGGGATTTGCCGGGGCAACGGTACGCGCGACATATGGAGTGCTACGAGGTGCGAGAGATAGGTCTGTAGTCGACTCGGTATCGGCATAAACTTCGGCATGCTTGTCCTCGGACACTGGCGCAGATATGCTTCGGCTTAGGTCTGCTGGCAGAGAAGCCCGGTGTGAGGACCTAGATATCTTGATAGATTTCCTTGGGCTGTCGTGAATAAAGCTAGACGGCTGGGATGCGACCCTGCTATTGTTAACTTCTTGCTGAACACGATTCCTAATGCGCGTGCGAGTGTTTTCTTCCCAGCGGTAGTTTGATTTTCGTGAGACGGGTTCCTCGAAGATGTTTTCCTGGTCCTCAGATACTGGACCCGCCGTGTTGACCTGCTGATTGTTTGCCTCACGGATGCTCATGATCTCGCGTGTCATATCCTTCATTTGTCGAGCTGCATCCTCTCGCCTCTCCACCTTCCGCTTCAACTCTGCCTCCTTTCTAGCCCATCGTTGGAACTCCTCCTCTTGCTGGGCATTCAACTCAGCAAGCTCTTGTCGAAGATTGTCGTTGTCGGTTCGCATGGCATCGTTCGTCTGCTCCTGAGGCACATCTTGAAAGTGGCGAATAGTCTCGTCACGTCGCTCAACTTGCTTCTGCAGTGCGGCTTCTTTGTCAGACCAACGACGATTGTCTTCATCGCGCTTGGCCTTCAGGCTCGCCACCTGCGCCTTGAGTGCCTCGTGGTCTGCTTGGAGTCTAGCAAATTCAGCTTGCTCCTTGCGTGCCTTGCGGAGTTCCAGGTCTTTTCGAGCCATATGCTGTGTGTTTTCGTCTTGTTGGGCACGCACCCGGTTCAACTCAGCATGAAGAGTCGCGTTTTCCTTTCGAGCTGCATTGTCAGTCTGGTCTACTTGTCGCCGTAGCTGGACTGTTTCGTCTCTGTGTTGCATCTGCTCATGCTCTAGTTCATCACGGAGGGACTCGTTCTCAGCCCGGAGAGAGTCGACCTCTTGACGAAGGGTGTCATTCTCATTGCTCAGAGCTTGGTTGTCTATTTTGACTTCCTCCAGGTTCTGGAATGCCACACCTAGCTGCTTGGCCATGTTATCGCGTTCGGAGTTCAGTCTTTTCTTCTCTATCTCGAGAACAGAGACCTTTCGCTCGGAACGATCCAGCTTGGTGCGGAGAGTCTGAACAGATGCATCGAGTCCTGAGTTTATGTTAGCATCCCCATTGATACGTAGGATTTTGGCACTTACGAGTCTTCTCAATTTTCCAGCTAGCTTTTCCAGCGCCTTCACTATCTGTAGAACCAAAGGCATTGTCACTCCGCCGAAGCTTTTCCTGAGCCTGGTTCTCAACCCGTAATTCGATTATCTCCAGCTCTTGTTCTTCGATCTTCTTCTCGGCCTCTGCGCGCTCATTTTCCATTTGAGCCACCTTGTCTTGCAACAGATGAAGCGCGGCAAAGATGGCCTTTTCTTCGTCGGGAATCGGAACACTATCGACAGGAATGTGACCGGCACCACGTCCGTTACTACGAGGCAAGCCGAAGCGCGTCCGGGAAGGTGCGTTCTTTGAGAACACAGGCGTTCCATCTTCAAAAACACCCGAGACTAACTCAGTAAGGTTTGGGAGATCAGGGAGCACGAAAGACTGTCCGGTTGCAGTGTGGGCTGTGGCTGTTGAAGGCCGTGCTCGTGGGGTCGCGTCAGGGCGTAGAGCAGACTCGACCATGCCATCCAATTGAAGCGAGGTTTGACGGCTGTTTGGACGACCCCATCGCGTGTTCTTAGTTGACTGTATTGTGACTGTAGATGGTCGCTGCTCCATAAAGGAGGAATCGTCTCCGGATAGCTTTGCGTGGAAGTCTGCAAGTGAAGCGCGCTTCCGCTCTTGGTTGGTGGGCACTGCGGACGGTTTGCGCGTGCTTGTAGGGCGGGGAGATGCAGTCTCTAAATCGTTACGTGACGCGCGTCGAATCTGAGCGTCGCGTCGAAGGCTTCCACCCTCGTTGATATAGGACTTGCGGGAACGGTTGGTGGGTGGGGTCATATCGTAGAGGCTGTTATGTGCTTGGAACGATGAGCCAACTTTGCTGGGTGTGTTGCGGTTGCTGCGGGGATTGCCGCGGGCCTGCTCGGGCGACGAGAGCAATTCGTCTGACATACTCTGGTCGAAGTCGCCAAATTCCTTTGCGACCATTGAAGTGTCGGGTGCGGCCTCAGGGCGGAGCGGTTGCCAGCTGGTCATCTTCTTGGCTGTGGAGCGGATTTTGGGCAGACGGGGCAGATCGTTTGTGTCGTCCTCGAAGCCGTGCTGTGTGGACATCAACAGATCCGCGTCTTTGAAGAAATTCGAGGTACTGCTGTTGAGGCTAAACTGCTGTGTAGGATCGGAGTCGCTGGCCGGTGGTGATAGGGAGGGTATGGATCGTAGACTGAAGCTATGAGAAAGTTCTCTGTGAGTTCGCGCTTTCCCGTCGCTGTGTGGTGGTGAGGATTGCATTTAGTGAATGCAAATTCGAAGCACGGTGGGATGGATGCGGCGACGCGTCGCGCGATGGATACGCTTGTAGGGGATATCGAAGAGATGCTTCCTAAGTAAGTCTGCACTAGGAAAATGATGTCCAAAAAGACTGTTGTCCAAGCCGCGGTCAATCGAGGGACCTTGTGTGTGCGGTGGAAAGTGCAATGAAGAATTGCGGGTGGATGGAGTGTGGATGTTGTTATTGCTAGTCGGAGGTAAACACAAGAGACTGCCGGCGCTAAACTCCTCTAGCTTAACGTTCTTGAGGGACGCGTCTGTGCTCATTCTACCAATCAACAACATTCACCCCAACCTCCCGTACAACTGATGAAACGCGCTACACAAATGTTGTTAGCCCGACTGGTAGTGGTATAGATCTGTAAGGCTGTTGAGCACCTTTGAAGCTTCATCGGTGAGAGAGCCTTATACACATTCGATCTACTTCGTGTTCTGACGTTGGAGGAGAACTCACCAACAGGCAAATACCCCCACTGCGCCTGCTAGCCGTATTTTTACCAAGTACTCCTTATCTTTATTACTATCCTTTGGGTTGTAACATGTGGTACAAAAAGCCAGTTGCACCTTGATTCTTGTATACTTTTCCGACTTCATATAAAAGTGTACCTGTTATATCGTATACTTGCACTAATGAGTGGTCTATCCCCCTGTACTTCTATCAGTATGAAAATCCAAGTGCCATGTGCTTAAAACATTCCACCAGAAAAATATGACGCATCGCGCCCCCTACCAGCGAGCTAGCACACATATTATCAAATAGTGCACGTCCTCCCCCGTCAGTCCCCAACCTCCCCATTCCTCCAAAACATCAAAACCCGAAACCTAGGCCAGGCTTCTAGCCCAATGAACAAGATTCTCAAGATTACGACTTTGGGCTTCATAGTTCCCTATGCAGAGATGATCTGAGAAGATGGCGCCAAGAGCGAGGAAACGCGTGGTAATCAATATCCGTGATACTGGTATTAACAAATTGTACAGTAGGATTGGAATAGGTTCTTATACGCATGTAGTGGGAGCCTGGAAGGATTAGTGGAAGCGGGAGATGAGAATTTGCTATGACCGAGGTTAACAAGACTGGACATTCGAAGGGCACGAACGAAGGTGGGCGCTACGTGTTCGTCGCGATACTTTGGATTATGTAAACGATCTTGTCATTAACAGTTGAATGAACATCAGGTGAGATGAATTGTGGAATGCGAAAAGAAGGGACACGAATACGTGTATTTTTTGGTTTGGAAAACAAACATAAACAAGTCCAAGATATTGGTCAAATGCGTGGGAGTTAATCTGAGACAAATGAAACAGGACAAGTATGTAGTTATCGCACAGATATTTAGTAGTTGACTAGACACTGTACAAAATTTCAAAGACGGTAGTTCATTAAACCTGATCGGTCCCATATGAGACTGAGCTACTTACATGTTCGACAATCAGGTATCAAGTGAGAGAGCAACACAAGAAATCTCTCTTTTCTTTTTAACTTCGGCAACACTTGCGAAACTCGCAACACGGAGAGCGCTTTTGTAAGAAAGAAAGAACATGCAAAAGAACAGAAGAGAACCGGATCATAAAGTCTTGAAATTCGTACCATCGTATCCCTAGCCCTCTCTCAACCATCGCACGTCCGCAACATCATTACACCCAATTTGAGAGCTATCCCACACCTATAACCCGTCCTCAACCCAAGCCACCCCTCTCCTCAAACACATCCTGTCCCACCTCAACAACATCGTCACGACCGCAACATGAACACCCATCAGCAATGCCGAGCCGCCCCAACTCCCAAGTCGAACCCCGCGATTCGGAAACCCCATGAACACGAAGTCCAGACTAGCCAGCAGTACAAGCGGATATAAGATGCGTGGATCCGCCGTATACGGATGACAAGGCCTGAACAACAAAAAGATCTTCGCAAGAAAAACAGCCACTTTCGCCGTACTGACAAATGTCGGTGCATGCAGCGTTCTATGGACTAGAGAACGAGATGGCGGAGGCGGCGGCAGCATCAATCTCGGGCTGACGACCGGACTCGCATTTGGATCGTGTGATCTGGGGAGAGACAGCTTTTTCGGCCTCAGAACAACCGAACCCTCTTCTGGCGACGGCGTCCTGACATCAGCCTTTCGTGGTTGCTGCACGGGCGGACTTGGAGACCGATCCACGACACTCGCACTCAGCTTGCTTCGTCCCGGCCTCACATAACCGAGACCCATTGAACCGCGTTTCCTGTGCGGCGGCGTGGAAGCCGGCGTCGGTGTATCTGCACGAGATATTCGAGGGTTCAGCTCATCTAGCCCGTTTGGTGCAGCGAAACCGTTGAATTCTTCAAAGACGGAGGGGGACTTGAAGACTTGCAATATCTCTTCTGTGCCGGGTCTCTCATCTGGGTTCAGCGCAAGCAGGTGTTTGAGAGAGCGGTAAAGTTTCTCGGGAAGATCAGCCCGGATAGGACGCTCGTCATCGAAGCCGGCCCATGTTGAAATTTCGGCGCGCAGTTGGTCGAGATCTTCGTTTTCTTCGTCGATGGAGTCTGCGTTCCTGTAGGGCAGACGTGCGAAGCACATAAAGTAGACTATCATCCCTAGAGAGAAGATATCAGACTTAGTGGTGAAGTTTCCAAGAGGTCCACCAGGCATCGACGGCTTGAGGACTTCAGGGGCACAGTATGAGATGGTTCCTGTTGCTCCGGTAGACTTCCGTGCTACGTTGGCGACTTGGACTTCGCCGAAATCGCTGACAAGGACGCGAATCTCATGGCCGGTGCGGTGCAGCAAGCAGTTGGAGGGTTTAAGGTCGCGGTGGATGTATCCGTTAGCGTGGAGATGGTTCAGCCCAGACGTAATATCCTTGAAGAAGGATATTATCTCCTCGAAGTGCATCCGTCTTGGTCCGTTCAAGTCATGAGGTTCGTCCATCTGGCCCTTCGACTTTCTTCTAATTCTTTCCTTCAACTGCTCCTTAGTCAAAGTGTTCTTCGCCGACTCCAAGATATAATCATGCAAATCCCCGCCGTTGCAGTACTGTTGCAAGATAAACGCGCAAGGAACACTTGGCCCAAAGCTCGAGATCTGGAAGTCCTCCAGCCATACATGACGGTACGAGACTAGGTTCTGATGTGATAGATCCTGAAGAAGTTGTACCTCGATCAAGACCTTTTCTAGCCATTCGTGGTTATCGCCAACCGGCACGCGCTTACACGCAAACTGGCCAAGAGGTACTCCGTCCAGGACATGACGGACTAGGAGCACAACGCCCTTTCCTCCTCTTCCCAATTCTCGCTCCTCGACAAAGAAAGATTTGAAGTAATTCGGACTGAAGGCCCGCGCAGAGATGCCGTGGTGGCGTGAGGGTAGGGGATTGCTTTCTACAAACTCTGCGTCTTTTGGGGGAAGGAATGCGCTTTGCGAGCTTTGCAGGCCATACGCGGCAGAGCCACCAGAAGGAGAGCCCTGCAAAGGAGCAGGCGCAAGTTGTTTATGCGGACTAACCGGTCTACTCCTACTGCCATCCCTACTGCCGTCCCGACTCCTCTTCAGCATGTGAAAGTATCCTGGATTTACATAACCGGCTTCCGCGTCCTGGTACGGCGCATTTTCCTCCTCTTCCACATCTGGGGCGTCGGAATCATTCTCGTGGTACGACCGATGGCAGTATGGACATGAGTTGGCTTCAACGGCGCTGGAGTGGGAGGCGCCGCGGAGGGAGAGTTGCTTGGAAAGCTGGTCGAAGACTACGACAGCAGAACCGTGCCGGCTGCCACTTGTCAGCGAATCGCTTCAAGCTCATGTAGAGTTTGAGCACTTACAGTACGATTTCCCGCGATTCGGCTGGGATATAGGGAACCAGTGACATTTGGCGTTGTTGTCGTTCGCGATCGTTGTTCATGGATACGGTCAAGTCGTTCGTGGGGAAGCGGCGGGGGAATGGATGACGTTCTTTTCGCGATGTTTTCAGTCCTTTGCGCGCGGACGGGTACGGGCTCGAGTACTGATCATTGCTGCACGGCGGCGAGTGTGCATCCTTGTTTGTTGTGGTCGTGGGGCAGTGGTCTGACAAGGAATCGGCCAGGTGCTTCCATGAATGACAAGGATCCCTCAATTGGGAAATCTGTATACGATGTGCGTGCACGTGCCACCCGTTCACGATAACAAAGCAGGAGCTGACTTGGTTGTGTGTTCTGTATCATAGTCTTCATTACTATTGATCTGATCTGCTCTACTTGGTCTTCAAGCATCTTCGTCTTTCAATTCATATCTAGCCACCTTGTTCCAATGTGAAGGACTATGCGCTCAGAGTGGCGCTCCTATAGTAAGCTCTTTATAGTCTGGCCACCCTCAAACACCTCGCCCTTCTCCAGCTTCTGCCATCCGTTGACCGCACCCACCTCCACGCAGACCATTTCCTTGAATCCAGTATCGGGCGAGAAGTCTCCCATCGCCTTCGCCTTCTCCGTCCACGGGTTCCACACGACGGTGTCCTGCAAGTTATCTCGCACGACATCGAAGCGCGGGGCGCCGTCCTCGATAACAGTGGTGGTGTCTTGTGGGATCTTGGAGTAGACGCGGTCAACTTCGCCTGTGATAGTGATGGACTCGTCTTTCTGAGAATGGGTAGATGCGTTGAGGACCTTGTCCACGTATTCGACGCCGAGGAGGCCGTTGATGGCGACCTTGGAGATGTCCTATAACTCATCATCAGCATGATCGTAGTGCAAGTGTGGGGTGCGTGAAGCTTACGTTGATCCTCAAGTACGTGTGCAGCAGGAACTGGAACTCGAAGCTCTGCTCGCCCTCATTGCGAACGTTGATGACTGTCTGCAGGTTGTCCTTTGACAGCGTCACGCTGTATACGAGCCCAAAGTCCAGCGGCCATGCCTTGCGCGCCTCCTCAGATATGCCTGAGCTGTAGAGGCCGAAGTCGAGCTTGACCGAGGAAGAGTCGACGGCGTCTTCGGAGGTAGACTTGCCCAGATATTCCCAGCGCGAGGCTCGTGCGAAGCCGTGTTGAGGGAGGGCGGACGTGGCGTGGCCAGATTTGGGAGGGGGACCGAAGACCTGGCGGCGAGTGTGTTAGCAGTGTGATGCTGTCATATCAATTGCTCTTTTGCTTCGCCCACGGAGCTTCTGAAGAGCAGACTTACCGGGAAGACGACAGGCACACCACCCCTCACAGGCTTGCTGCCATCCAAAGCTGCCTTCTCACTGAGCCAGAGGTTCTCAGTCTTGCCTCCATTGCTCTTCCAGCTAGTCACGGTGGCGCCATAGAGCAGCACCTCAACGCTCTCGCCAGACGGCAGAGTGGCTTTGACCTTTGAGCTTGCGCCAGTTCCCTCAATGTCGACCTGGGCGCCTGGTGCAGATGCAGTGGGAGCGTTCAGCGCCGATGGGCGGTTAGCACGGTCGACCATGGTGTCGGCTGTGAAGTGGGTTGTGTTGTTTCGAGGAACTTGCAGCTCACAAGGCGGGGGTAAGGTTTGCTAGGGCAAGGGTGCGGCGGGATGATCGGGAAGCTTAGTCAAATGTTACACTCTAGGGAAGTACAGTGTTCAGTGTCTGTCTAGCTGATGATGCTTGAGGGTGTTATGCAAGAGATTGATGGCCTGGCAGCTGCAGATGAGGTTGGTTGTATTTGGGCGACGAGAGCTGGGATAGAGCCATGGAGGGGTAGAAGTGTGCAAGAACGCCCCACCACACCATATGCCGCATCCTGCGGCCAGACTCACTCTGAAACTGCCAAATGTTTCAGGTAAAAGGTTCACACTCGCTTGGGCGGTCCGGCATGTTGCGATTGGAGGTTTCTCATATGCATAGAACGCAGTCTAGATTAGGGAAGAAGACCAGAAGGACATTCCATGTATTAGGGAAAACACGTTACTAAACACCCATCAAAGCTTACTATCTAGAGCAAGACTAATTCAAGTCTATCCGTTTACATACTCCCGCTTCTCAGCTCAAGGACGCGTACCATTGCGATCCAACCCAATGTTTAAGCAATTTTGGCTCAAGGGCAAGACGATCATTCACGCCTTGCCTAAAGGTTCCATCAGCCCTCACAATAGAGAGTAGACCTTTGTGAAAACTCCACAACGCAACGTCCTATAAAAGGAGTTACTAAATCAAGCTAATAGGAGATATTTGTGGCTACCTGATCTTCTATTACTGCTAGACTCTTTTTAGAAGATATCTACTTGCAACTTCCTCCTCTTCTTATTTTTTCTTAAATATACTATTCTACAATTAATGCTACTGCTGTACTACTATTACCTAGGTGCGTATTTTTGCTACTTGATATAGTTTTAATAGGTAATATATATCAAGAAGTATTAAGAGTTTATATTCCTACTATTGATCTCACACGAACAGCTAGGTGATTGCTTCCGCACCCCCCCATAGATCCACTCCAACAACACAACACCCCTCCTTACGACCCCTCATTTACCCCACTCGACAATTGAAAACACCTTGTGTCCTAATGCTTATCAACATGTCCTATATATGCCCCGCTAATCTCGACTTCACTCTTCAAGTAGCCCGTTTGCTTCCATGGCCAGTTTTATCGTTGTGGCTTGTTAATCCCATATCCTATGAGCACAGCAGTGTTCACACCAAAGGAGGCGAAGGTTGGAATGACTTCAAGCAAATCCTTGGCGCAATGCACACAACGATCGACCACCACGCTGTTTAGATATCTCGATTCGCCAGCCAAGAAGATAGCCCAGCACGCGTCTGATTTTGCTGGGATGTATCCCGGGATCTCTACAGTGCCGGTAGGCTTGTCTCTCCCTCTTGGTTATACCCAATGTGAGACTTTTATATTTCGGACGCAGAATTCAGGACTGGTATGATAACAAGAGCGGGCAGTTTGAGAGCTCCGAAGAAGAACCCAGAGGACATCTTGAATACTGACTCGGCCAATGACTGACCCATCGATACGTGCTGTTAAAGCAACTGCAGTTGTTTTAGAGAACGGTGGTGGTTCAAGGCTGAGATAGAGTGGTAGATCTGGGGGGTTGTGGGCAGGATAACCCGTCCAAGGTTCGCGAAGGTTCGCAAGAGATGAAGGATTGTTATTTTGATCGTGCAATGCATCGGGTACAATACCCCACATAAAGGCACTTTCAACATCCTCCACTCTGCCATCTTCCGAAACAGCTAAGTTAGCAAAAAATTGGTCGCTGCAAGTGAATTTGAGAGATTCTGGTGTGGGTTCCATCTTTAGTAAGAGAGCGGGAAGGACAGAGAAAATGCTGTTTCGGTATCCTATCGTTGAATAGGAATCGTTTTCCTTAATAAACTTCGGACCGCACCCTGCATGGATTGCTGCAAGGTGCAAAGCGGCCGACCCGAGAGTTATATGACCGCCTGCAAACCGATCAACTGTAGGGCACACCAATTCTACCCAGGTTGGCGTCGTCAACTGTAGAAGTGTTTGGTGTTGAACATCTGTGAACGTGTCGGGGGCTAACCGGCCGAGGAGCCCCAATACAATACAGGCAGTCACGGCACGAAACCGAGCAATTCCTGTTGAAATGTTTTGAACTCCATCAGCTTCTTCATCTCGTATTGACTCATCTCGGACTTCCTTTAGTAGAGATTCGCTTGCGGTCCGACTGTAGCATGGAGCTACGAGGTCTCCAGCATTTGGAAAGTAGACGGCAGCAATTGATTTTTCGAATGGAGAACTCTGTGGGACACCTTGCCACGAACATCCAACACAGAGACCCGGGTGATCCTGGGACATCGACCACCTCGCTACCACGTTTGCCGACAGATAACGCCATATGAAATCGAAGTCCCCTTGGAGGCATTCTGGAGAAACATCGATAAGATTACTCAATGCATTCAACAAGAGACTTCCAACAGTTTTGGAAGTATAATGATGAACCATATCCAAAGATCGAAGAGTGTTGTTGAAGCTGCCGTCAGCAATGGCGAGATGATCTGTAGGATATGAACCCCCAAGTACCAAAATAACAGCATTTGGCCCTAAGCCATCAGGAGGATTTCCCTCACCCTCCCAGGTCTTGATTTTCCCGATCATGTACCCTATTGTTTTCAAGTACACTGCAGTCCTAGCGACAAGTCCGCTTCGAGTGAAGTATGCCGTAGTAGATTTTTCGCCAATCCATTTCACTAGTCCTCCAACGAGGCGCACTTCGTTGAGGTCAAATCTGCTTCCAGAGTGATATTCTTCTTCCATTTTCCGAGTGTTCTTGAGAGGTAGATTGTTGGACGACACAGCCTCAATGAAAAGGCCAACAAGACCACGACTAGCGCCTTCGTTAAGGATTCTCCGTAATGCTGTTTTATCCGAGAGTTGCACTTGCAATGCGTCAAGGAGCTCAGCTGGTGCACTGAAAATGCTGGGTACGAGGTGCAGTGTGAACATTCGTACGGCCACTTCGCCCCCCAATTCGTGAGCGAGGGCGCAAAGAGTTAACCCAATAATCTGCGTGCGGATATCGCTTCCGAATGACTGTTCTGCATCGCCTATAAAGAGTTCCTGAGGCCCAATGCTTGTTAAAACATGAATTCTGGTAGGAAGGAGTGAGAGTCGGTTATCCAAATGAAGGTTCCCGAGTTTCGTTGAACTTAGCAGACACTTGCTCGTTATAATGTCCATGAGATAGCGAACAGAGTCCAGGCCCCCAAGCCACCCATACCCAGTGTGAGCGGCATGGAAAGTTGCGACCAGGTCTGCAGCTCCAACTTGGGTTTGTATGAGCGGTCCGAGAGTGCTGCGAAACACCAAAGTAGCCATGTCGCCGGAGTGCCTTTGGAGAGTGCAGGAATGTCAGAGGCTATTCTTAAACATGTTCCTGGGTTATGCAATCTTTTCTATTCCGCTTCAGCCTTATTATACTGGATCGCTTCCGGTGAAGTAAGGTGTTATCTGAATGTATTAGATAATATGTGTCAGCCTGGCGCCATAGCACATATCTCCCATAAAGTGGGGCCCGTCTCAAGAGTACATATTATTGAAGGGCACTCAAATCATATCCAGTCTTATGCGATCAGGCTAAGGAAGGCTGAAAAGTTGGGAAAGCATCCATCGTCAAAAATGGGTCAAGGTTGAATATCATTTAACGGAGCGATCGCATATATCGAGGTGGCTAGACGGCTTCGATGTCCAAAATATCGAAATTTTGTATGAGCTTATTAGCTACTAGTAGATTTACAGGTGGCATCAGTCGCATTGCTGCAAACTCGATTCTCCCCGTCCAGCCAAAGGCTTCAATAAGATCTGGACCGGTTGCTCAGTGTCGCTTAGTTTTTTGATTCAATGAATAAATCTGAGATGCGCCCAGTCATTTCGTAATAGTTATTTCCATCATCTATAAGTCACACAGTGGACCGACCGGTTGTAGTGATGAACGCCCTGCTTTTGCGTAATACAGCCACTCATATCACATATAAAACCTTGGCATATTGCTAAGCCGTCGACGCTCTCACTGGTCTATATCTTTGGCTAAGGGGGATCTACCCACGAGTCAAGATCGGCTGTATAAGGCTCTCTCTATTATTACTATAACGCTATCTTATCTAAATTACTTAAAGAAGCTTGCTTTAATTAAAAAGTTAGAAACGTTGAAGAAAAAAGAAGCTGCTTGAAACATAGTTGCCAATACTATTAGCAAGTTTTCATCATAGCTATCTATTAGCCCAGTTTTTTTCTAGTCTTATCTTTCTTGCTGATTTTAACTAGAATAGATATAAAACAAGACAAGCAATCCAGCTCAACAACGCACACCTGTCAATCTAAGCCTTCACCTCCTCCCACCACTCCCCATCATTCTCGTCCTGAGATACCTTATCCCATTCCTCGTCACTCTGCTCCTCGCTTTGGCGTTCAAGCTCAACATCCGGAAACCCCTCAACCACAAGTTCCAAAACCGGTAAGTCCGAGTAAGAATATTCAAGCTGGTCACCAAAAACAGACTCCTCTTCAGAATCCCCCTCTCGAACAACGGATCCTGGGGCCGGGGAGGCCGACCGCGACCTGTAACTAGGGCCCCTCTTTCTCCTCATATCATAGGCCCTCAACTTGTTCTTGAACTCCTGGATCACCTTTCTCGTAGTCGGGTCCAGCTGGTTTAGAGCAACAGGAAGATTCTCCAGCTTCAATTTCGCCTCGTCCCTGTCCATACTCTCCAGCAAATGAGCAATCCGCCTGGTCTTCTTGTACATCTCCTCCTCAAACGCCATGTCCTCGACATTCTTCGTAACCTCGGCGATATCCCTCTCCCTCTCCTTCTCTTCCATCTCCCGAATATCCATCCAAACCCTCTCCTCAAAATCCCACAGTCTCTTCTCCTTTTCCCTGAGAAGCCTACCCCACTCCTCCATCTCCTTGATCTTCTCACCCTGCTCCCTCGTTCTCTCCACCCTCTCGCCAGCCCTCTCAGCAACCCCATCCACCCTCTTCCCAAACCCCCAAATCCTCTCTTCAAACTCCCTCACCCTCTTTCCCGCATCTCGCAATAGCTGCTCAACGCTCGTATTCGTTGCCTCTCCCACTTTGACATCCACATTGGCCTTTGACAGGCCCTTGGTGTACTCGACCCTGCGCCTGTAATTTCCCATGGCGTTCTTGATGTGGTTCCGCTGCATTGGTCCTACGGGTCTGGCTTCAGGTGCTGAGCTCTTGCGCTGACGCTCAGCGATCTCTTCATAAGATTCGTAAGTGGGGAAGGCAGGCTCCCATTGACGCGCAGCGATCTCTTCATATGATTCGTACGCGGGGAAGGTAGGTGTCCACCATTCATATCTGATAGGAATTTCCTCCATATTGATGTTTTTATCGATGGAACGATGTGTTGATGGTTGGATTTTTGATGGATTCTGTAAGATTGTGAAGTGTGAAAGAGTTGGAGGAGTTGGGAGGGGAATTGCACTGACTTAAGTATGTGTGCGAATAATTCGAATATCCTATGGTTGGTACTCAAGGTTGTACCAAGGGTGATGCTGCTGCGGTTGAACCATCTCTGGTAGCATGGCAACTTGAGCCCGTAGCATA
>BLYF01000022.1:1411229-1428717 GCA_014905255.1 Herpotrichia juniperi | reverse complement strand
AAAAAAGCTGCAAAAGTGGCTTTTTTGGTGTAGAATTCAGCGTGCACACAGACTTTATGTGCGCTACTGTACCCCGATTATCCAGCTAGAAAAATAGGCTCGGAATGTTCATAGGCGAATTGAGTAGTTGGGAAAGAGGATCAGGCTGGCGTTGCAAAGCACTACTGCCGTTGCCAGAGGCCACTTTGCGCCGCCCACTGATCCCTTTAGCACAAAGCTAAAATTATATCTGGGTATTTATCAATATAAACCCGCTGCTTCGTAGAAGAACACTATCCAATCTTCAGTAACTGCGAGGCAACCCCAACGCCTTCTCCCCGATATAGTTCATAATCATCTCCTTTGGGGACATTAGCTTCGATTCACACTTCAACGCCGGTCCACTCACCCGACTAACTGGCGCTATCCTCGGAACGAAGACTTCTCTAAGATACCTCTCAACATGGTACTCCTGGGCGTAACCCATTCCACCGTGCGTCAAAACCTTGGAAGCATTAGCAATCGATCCCCATATTGTGAGAACAAAAGTTACTCACGGCTCGTTCGCAAGCAGTGAATGCAGCTTCCGCAGCCAGATACTTCGCAGAATTGCAAGCAACGCCAACAGCATGTTGCGTGATGGAGCTGTCTTTTGAGCTATTGTCATATAGTCGTGCCGCATGGTACGTCGCCAGCTTAGCCGCCTCCAAGTGCATATACGCATCAGCTAAAGGATGCTGGATACCTTGGTTCATCCCAATGGGACGACCAAACACTACCCGCTCTTTCGCATATTCTGCTGCTTTTTTGAGGGCCACATAGCCGATACCAAGAGCTTCGCCAGCGAGAAGACATCGTTCGGCGTTCATGCCGTGCAGTACCTATGTTGAGTTAGACATAATGCATTAATAGGGGCTTTTGCCGTACGATTTTGAAGCCCTGGCCTTCATTGCCAATAAGAGTATTAGCGGGGATACGGTAGTTATCGAAAAAGACCTCATTCGCATCAATTGCCCTTCCGCCCATTTTCTTGATGCGTTTAAGCTCAAGCCCAGGCGCTGACTTGTCAAGATCAATGAAGAAGAGTGAGAGTCCTTCCGAGGGCTTCTTGACTTCTTCCAGGGACGTGGTACGAGCTAGAAGTACCATTTTCGTCGCCACTTGAGCGGATGATATCCATCTAGGTAGTTTAGCAGATGCTTTGGGAGCATCACATCGTTGCGTACATCTTTTGTCCGGAAATGAGATAATCATCGCCATCTTTCTTCGCTGATGTACGAAGCTTCAATGTCTCGAGCCCAGTGTTGGGTTCCGTTCTGTATCGGTCAGATGCTGATCACGCTGGGTCGTAACCACACACCTACACTCCAAAGCATGTCCTCGACTTGCCAGCAATTAGATCCGGAAGCATTTTCTGTCTCTGCTCTGGCGTGGCGAACTTCGCAACTGGCTGGGTTGCATATACATTTGCATGTATCGACTGAGCACCAGCGATGCCTGCTCCACTCCTTCTCATAATCAGCCACATTCTCACAACTAGATCTCATCACCGGCCTACTCAGCAATCGTATGGAGCATCATCGTCGCTTCCGAGATGCCCAATCCTGCGCCTCCCAACTCTTCAGGTAATGCAATGCCAATCCATCCGTCTTTGGCTAGATCTGTGTGCAGCTCGTGTGGATATTCGCCAGATTCATCATGCTCTGCCCAGTACTCCTACCATCTTATCAACTAGCTGTCTGGGAACAAGATGAGAGCAAGGATACGCACATCGGGATATTTGGAGCAAATCTTGAACACCGCTTCTCGAACGTCAAGCTGCTCGGGTGTGAAACCCGATGTCTCCATTATGTTGCGGGACGGAGTTATTGAGAAACATCTGGAATGCGGTATTGCGTTTGGCGATATCCTTGGTGTATGACGTTGTGTGGTCCGTATAGAACGTCGACAGATGACGGGAGCGGCTTTTGACAGCATTTTGGAGGCCATGTCGAAGTAAGTACGCCTAGTCAACCGTGCGGTTTGTCAATTGAAAGATGAAGAAGTGGATGGGCGAAGTTCATGCTCGGGTCACGACTTGAGGCGGGAATAACATCCTCGGCCCTTGCAATGCGGAGAAGCGCAGGTTGAGCCTTTCGATGCGGCCTCCACTGCAACTTACATGACCATCAAGCAGTTCCAGGAAAGAAATGAAAAGCGAGTGCAACATATGAATGTCTTGCTATATCCTGTTTGGTGTTTTGAATAGCATGTTGCAATGCTGCGATCACAAGTTCGGGGCACCTCGGCATTCAGTCGGATTCGGAGCTGATGTAATTAGTAGTCACAATGTAGGGAGTAGGCGAGTAGTTACTATTATGTTTGAACTTGAGAACGATACAAATTCCACAAATTGATTGCTCTTCAATACATTTATGGATCTAATCAACCGATGGCGAACCCTCCCCGTTCTTAGGGATTATGTCGGAAGCATGCGCCTTCAGCCAGATCACCTGAGCACCCGAGCTGATCATGAACAGTGAAATTGAATCCCTCTGGCTTTATGGTATATCTAACGTTCATCTACCTGTGCCTCTTCGACTGGTTTGGTCATCTCGGTAATAGCGAGGTGAGCTGGTAAGGACTGGTGAACTTCGTATGCCGACCTCTATGCATCCAGAGAATAGAAGTGTGGAGTGACATTAATTAAGAGGATGTTGTATAACTTCTTCCCTTGTTGTTAGAATTGAAGGAGTGACTGAGACCATAAAATGTCGCGTAGAAAAGTGAAGTCGATGTGCTGCCAAGCAATGGTAGTAAGAATACGAGAGGATCGATCTGCTCTACCACCACCCGCAGTATCTGACATAGAATTTAGCGACGGACATTTGTTCATTTACCGGCAGTGTCAGATCACAGTACAATGCAAAAATGAAGTGGTAGAAGTCTTATTGCGCCTATGCTATGGTATAAAACCGCTGGCTATGCATCAAAGCAGTGAATCAAACAATCAATCGAAATAGCAAAACGCCCGGATCAGAGGTAGCAAGTTGCTCTCGGTCCCAATGTGAAGTAGAAGAAACAAACCCCCGATAAACTCCGTATTGACGTTCACATCATCCCATCGTATTGTAACAAAGTCCCCTATGTCCTTAAACTCCATGTTGGATTCTCATCCATTCTTCCAAAACTCCATGTAACGCCTTATGCTTTGGTATTTACTGCTGTCGGGGAGGGAGCGGTGAAGGGTTGTAAGTCCAGGCACCGTCCCTTACAATGCGCTCGCGAGCCTCACGCTCCTTGCGTCTCTCCGTCTCCGTGAGCTGGTCATTGACCCAGTAAGCGCTGCTGGTACGCTCACGGAAACGCTTGTGTCGCTCTTTGTTGGGGAACACCTGTTCCATGTTCAATGGTGCGATCGGTCCGAAGATTTGCTCGGGATCGACCAGTTGCTGCGATGTCAACAACTCGCGAAGGTTTGGTGTGTTTACCCAGTCCGGCACCAGAGCCTCGTTCTCAGAATCTTCATCCTCAGAGTCGGTCATGATCTCAGGTAGCTTGATGTCGTCGCCATTGCCGTATTGCGGTTGCTGTGGCTGTGCTGACTGCACGGATTCTGCGAATGGTATCTTCCCCTTCGCGAATTGTGCATGAGCGGGAGTAATAGGATTCATTTTGGGTTGCTGTGACGGACGTTTGGCCGGG
This sequence comes from Herpotrichia juniperi, assembly GCA_014905255.1. Taxonomy (NCBI): domain Eukaryota; kingdom Fungi; phylum Ascomycota; class Dothideomycetes; order Pleosporales; family Melanommataceae; genus Herpotrichia; species Herpotrichia juniperi. The sequence continues at coordinate 1,425,054 of BLYF01000022.1, read as the reverse complement.
CGATTTAAAGGTGCGTCATTCTCTGCCTGTGTTGATTGGCGCTTCGCCGGACGGTGTACAGGCTCATCGTTCTCAGGCTGGAATGGACGTTTTGCAGGCGGCTTCGCAGGATTGATCGGAGGCACGTTGACATTGATTCGAGTGGCATCTTGTACAGTCTGCATGCGAGAGATGGGTCGAGCGGCACCAAGATCGGCACGAGTCTGCGCCGTTGAAGCCTTTAGCTTCTCTGCAGCCTTGGGAGGTTGTGGTCGGCCCACACGAGGGGCAGGTTTGGCGGTAGAGGGTCCGGCCCTGGAAGTTGCTCCAGCTCTTAAAGAAGCAGCAGTAGCGGGTCTTGGTGGGGGCGCGGTCGATTTGACAGGAACGGGAGGAGCTGCCTTGGCAGCTGTGACAGGAGGTGCTTGACCATATCCTGGTCTTATGATTATTTTCTGCGGTACGCCCTTTGGTAATGTATCCTTGCTCGGGACCTTGGCCAGCCTCTTCGGCTGCCTAAGCTTCTGGCCCGTAGGAAGGAGACTTTTCGGTGGTGGCGGAGGTGGCATCTCGTCTCCTGAATCGGGTTCCTGCATATTGGGGCCAGTGTTGGTTCGAGGTGCGATAGGTCGAGGCTGAGATTGCTGCAATGTGGAGACTGGTGTCTTGGTGGCTACGTTGACAGCGGAACGGAGACTTTGCTGTGATGCCATGTTCATTGGTGTCTTCGCTGATGCCTTCGTCTTCAAATAGTGCGCAGAAGCCTTAGACTGTTCCTTCTCACGTAACTCCTTCAGTTTGTCCTCGGTACGTTGCAGCTGTTTCATCTCCTTCTCTCGAGCCTCCCGCTCCCTCTGCTTCTCCCGCTCGGAAGAACTGCGGGTCCTTCGGCCATCGTCTTTGACGGGGCTCCCAGGCATCGTGGCTAACTTGCTAGACTTTGTAGTTTTGGCAGACTTGATGGATTCCTTGGATGGTGAGCGGAGGTGAGAGAAGAGGCCTGCCGGAGGTTTGTCGTTGCGCTTTGGGCTGAAGACATCGTCGGATGAGGACTGTGCCTGTAGCTTTGGACGCATGGGACCTTCAATCAGGGCATCAAGCTTTACTTGAGCACTGGTTGCGCTGGAACCTATAATTTTTTCTTTCGCAGCACGAAGAGCTGAGTAGAACTTAGCCTTAGAAGCACTGAGGGGACCATCCATGTATTTCTTACCAGCTGGGGAGCCAGCTGGAGTAGTTGACCCGATAATAGCAGCGAGATCTGGATTTGATACCGAGATTGCCTTGGGGAAAACGGGCTCTTTCGGCGTTGGGACTGAGTAGCTCTTGTTGAACTCGGGTCGGGTGGGCTTTTGTGTCGGTGCTGCTGTCCGAATGGGAGAAATCCAGTCGTCAGCATCGTCGTCTTCGTCGATATTTTCTGGTCTTCCCGGGGGGAGCTGTGGATAGGCTGGCTGTGCCGGCTGTGTGGGTTGTGATGACATGAAGCTTTGAGCTTGAGAAGACTGTGATGACGCGATGTGATGGTTCATGCTCTTAGGAGGCTCATTCTTCTGCTTTAGCATGTTGATGCGGTCGGCCAGACGCTGGGTAGATGTTTTGTTATGAATTTTCGTCGTCTCAGACTCTTCTCGTCTGATTTGTGGGCGTTCCTCATCAATATCCATTTCATCCTCGTCGTCTGTGTCCGTGGCTTGAACGGCCTGTGAGCCGCCAAGGCTCTTGCCTCCAGTGAATCTACCCATTTGGCTGTTCCGAGCCTTGTTCTGATCGACATGGCTGGTCCGAGATACGCGATTGCCCATGCTCTTCTTCACGGTAAAGGGTTCGCGGGCTGGGAGAGAGGCGAAAGTTAAGCTGCTCTTCCTCACAAGTGGTTTCACCGGGCTCGAGGGGCTTGAGGCGTCCGATGGCGAGCGGACATCGTCGTCGATATCCATCTGATCCTCAATGTCGTGATGAACAATTGTATCGTCGTTATTTTCCGCGACTTCCATCGCATCGTGTGTCTCGGCTGAGACGCTGAACTGCGGGGACGCAACGATGAGATCCTTAGGCTCTGGTGCGTGAGCTTGGTGATTGGCGGCGTCGAGAGCATCCTGTGTGTCCGCAGATGTGCTGTATTGCTCGGAAATAACGCGTGGTGGCAGAGGAAACTCCGGTAGCTTGTGATGGATAGCTGTGTCATCGACAGAGGCAGTGTCATTTCGCATGACGGTTCCATGGGCATCAGGGTCGTCGGAGAAATCGAATCTATCGATATCCATGATCTCACCATCGCTTTCGTCCATTTGGTTCGCGTCCTGCTTTGAGGCGTTCTTGCTCGCTATTTCTTCTTTAGCAGATACGAAAGACTCGCCCGTGTCGCGTCGCTCGTCCTCTAACAGCTGCATCGAGCGCCTAAGAGACTGCGTCGATTGTGTAGGTTGTGTTGATTGTGTCGATTCTTGTGTGAAGGGTTGTGTGCTCTCTTGGGTGTCCATAACGGTGTCCTGTGTGGAGTGCACGGGGCTCCATGGCGCTGCGTTGGTAGATATGGTTGGGCTCTGTGTGTCTTCGGCGATGTTGAACTTGGCCTTGGCTAGGCTCTTTTGCAGCGTCTTTTGAAGGCTTTGCTGCGCGGGACTGTTGTGCGATTGCGGCTTCTTCGCTCCTGCGAATATGTCTGCTAATGGCTGCGAAATGTCAGTTTCTCTAAAGAGGATACTGGGCGTGGGAAGCGGTCGTACCTGACGCGTCTCATTTCTCTTGCGCGTCGTACGCGGTGTCTTTCCACGTAATTTCCCAGGCGTTTTGTACACATCCAGGGTGCTCCTGCGAAGACTCTTAGTATCCCAAGCGATCAGGAAGTCGCGAGTTGCTTACTGGCCGTTCTGAGCGAAAATATCGATCATGTGCTCTTGGAGCCATTCCAGCTCGTTCCGCACAGAGAACGCGAAATCTTCCAGCTCGGAAGCGACGAGGTCGCTGGCTTGTAGCCTTTCTTCAATGATCCACTGAGTAGATCCGATCGCGGGAACCTTGCTCCTGGTGGTCGCCATTTTGCGTGCGGCGGCGGTTGCTGATCGGGTGGTGGATTGGAGCTGTGAGGAAGGTGAGTCCAGTCGCGGTTCAATGTTATGGCCATAACAGCGCTAAGATAGGTCCGTGCGTTGTTGAAACTTGGCATCCGTGCTCAGCCAAACGATACACAGATGTCGCTTCGAACATGTGTCTAGGACATGGATTGTAGAACCCCTTGTGCCAAATACAATGGCACCCTGCACGCACGAGCTGATCTTCTTTCCTTCGTACTCATGTTGGAGCAGCTTAACTTTCAGCTGCACCAACGCATGAGAGGAGGGGAGCATTATCCGAGCTGTTTCTATGAATTAAGCTCTTAACGCGTAAACAGGAGTTCATACTTATGTTTCACGGCCGTCTACAGGACACTTGTCAAGAAACGTTCCAGCAAGCATATACCAGAAGAACGGTATCTCTACCATATGTTATGAGCGAAACCCCTTTTGAGGTATCGGTACACTTTGCTCGATTTATTTGCCATGTCCTTGGATTTGCCTCTGTGTTAACGCATGACTGAAGTGCTCCAACGAGCCCTTCCATATTGTCGACTCCGAGGGAACATCTGCATCAAGCGTAATGGTTTTTCTACCAGATACAGTAGGGCCTTACAAGGCCCACTCGACCCTCTCGCTTAAATCGCGTGCTCCCTCAAAGCTAGGAACACGCAGTAGTAGAAACACGGCTCTAATGTGCAAGTCTCGACTGAAATCTCCAGTTCCTCCACATCATTCTACTCAGAGCCGACCCGCATTGGGAGGGTACGATGAAGTCCAGTCCTGCTATGCATTCTCCTTAGTCGGCCTCTGCTCACAGCGATGACACCTGCTTTCCTTATTAGCTCCACAACAATGTGTCTGTTGCAGCATCCAGCCCGCCCCCGTTCTAAATATTCAAGAGTTGGGTTTTTCCTTTGTTATACGCGCATGTCGTCCACCTTCATGATCCCACACTGCACACTCAATACCATTCAACATCTTCTACGAACGTCGAGTCAACGTCAACGTGCCTACAGTTCATCCTTCGAGGCTCAGTAGACACAGGCAGATAATCATGTGCCCCTTAAATTATTCAGCAAGGCGTATATCACAACGATATAAATTGAACCTATTGTTCCTGCACACGCGTAGCTCGGGCAAGATCATGTTCGCGAAACTTATCCATTCAGCACAGTATTGGCAGTTGCCGAAGTCACTGTATGGTGAGGGTGACAGCATCAAGATTCCTGATATTGTTTCACTCCTAAATGGCTTAGACGTTGAGGAGATGTTGAATAAAGTGGTCGAGGGCGTTCGAGGCGATATTTCTGGAGCTTGGAGAATTTGGCGACCTAGAGAGCATTTCATTGCACGCATGACTACATTTAGAGCCTTGGGAAATATAATATATAACTAGTAGTAATTGCTACTGTCCATTCCAAGCGTGATCCCGAATCACATATTGCCGAAGTGGATCAAACGTCATATATTCTTACGGAGGACAAATAAATCATATAAACACACCAACAATCTCAAAACAATTATATCCAAGAAAAACAATTCACCCTATGCAAGCAACACACGCCTTGCACATCAAGAACCTCTCATCGACACACTACACATCCTCGCAAACAGTCATTAGCAGATGGACAAACCCTAATATAGGGAAAAAGTCCACTCTTAAAAAAACGAATTTAAACTTGACCGACTCACAAGTGATATGCTACCATAATCCCCGTCTACACATTGAGACGAACAAAAAACACACTCAAGCAACAATAGCTCTATGTAAAATGCACCTTGAGTGTTTGGTACGGGTATGTCTACGAGAAGATAAAGCGGTCACATTTTCGTTGTTTTGGTTTGGGATTTAGGTTTTGGTTTGGATTTGGTTATCAGAGTCAATTGTTTACTCGAGTATTAATATCATTTAACATGTCTCCAAGGCTGGTACCGCCTTCACGCTTTACATAATATTTGCCCCTTTCAAGGAAGATTGAAACAGTTAGAGATATAGTAATCTGGTTCAGTGGCGATGACTTGCAAATCCACAAAACTTCAAATGTAATGAAGTTACTGAAGAAGCCTGATCAAAGTGGCATTAACATGTTGGAAAATGTTGTGTGTACATAAATTGCGGATAGTTCATTAATGTATCGTGACATGTAAATAGCTATCGATGTTCAAGAGCAATGATCCAACGCCCTAACATCATCCGATGTGTTCCATCCAACCAATGCCTGGTATTATCCCAACCCAAAGCCGTCATCATTGCAATCCGGCAAGATGTATCCTCCATCATAACCCTTATACAACGATACATGTCGTGACCTATGTCGGTATCCACTACCCCACGTAGGCTGCTACGCCGGTATCTTACACATCACGCTCGCACATCGGTGTTGGCGTCCTCGAAATATTGTGTCCACTCCAGAACGAGGAACAGGACTCCTAGACCTGGCTCATGGAAGGGCCGCCCCTCCGGATTCCGCCGCGAAGGTTGACGCCCCCGCTATTCCCTGCGATTGAGAATGCCAACGAGGCGACGAATGCAGCCCAGCCGAACCACAGGAACGCGGTCGAGGCTTGCGCTTCGCGGCAGCGCTTGGCGGTATCGAAGGATCCGTTTGTGATGTGGTTGGTGCGTGTGTAGCCCTTGAAGCATATTGTTAGTGCCATTTATATATATAAAAGATGTAGAATGAACATACGAGGTTGCTGCACGAGTGCACGCCCAAATACGCAGCAGTCGCGACGGCGCCGCAGAACCAGAACAGCACGTTCAGCGCATCGAGCGCGATCTTGACCATGGGAATGTCCATGACTCCCATGATGGTGCTTGGGAGGAGGAAGAGCAGCGATAACATCCCGAAAATCGATACGAAGATGTCGTAGTTGACCATTGCTGAGTTGCCCGCATACGCTGTGGCGATCATGTTTCCGACGAGAGCCATGACGATGAGAGCGCAGAAGAACTGATTGCTGTTAAAGAATGTGCAAAAGGCGTCAAATGATGAGGGCGCATACTTGAAAGCCACGAAGGCCGACGTCTAAAGCCTTAGAGACCATCTTGTCGGATATACGGAGGTGTGAGGGTTGTGAAAATGCTCGGTATGTGTGATGTCGAACAATGGCAGAGCTATCAAAGCGTCAGGTATTCGAAAGTAACGAAATAGCGAGATAGAGCGTAAGATTGGTGGAGAGACTGAGGACTCGAGGGTGGTGCACAGAAGGATCTTTTGTGGACTGCGGAGTGTGCCTGCTCGTAAAAGCGATTAGCGGGTTGTTGCGGGTTCACCAGTTCACCAGGCGTCATCGCCCTGCGCCTACGTCACAGCGCCATGGACGGACCGCCTAGCTTGTCCGATCGTAAATACCCGCATCGAGACTTACCTCTTAGTGCGACAGCGTCAAATTGGTTCTTTATGCGATGTAAAGTAGTATCTTGAGTTTGAGCGTGCGAGAGAGTTGGAAGAGAGGAGGTGTTGTTTTCAAGATTAAACTCTGAGAGCGTCGCAACCGCAAGATAAGTTTGCGAGGCTGTGCCATATGCGGTGCGCTGATAGGCTGACCGCGTTACTGTGGCACTGCGTGGTTGATTCGGCAACAGAATGAACTGTTGATGCAAGAGGAAATAATGGCAGGGATATCATCAGCTCACTATCTGGGCTATCCCCATCGGTAGGAAACAAACTACGGCATCGTCATACTGGTGAGCGTCATGCAGATTTTTGAAGCCGATCCAGAAACGCATCATCCCAGCGTTCACGCGCCTTTACGTGTGGCAGTGGAAAGTTCTTGACTCGAGGGTTCACGATGCCCCAGATTCACATGGCGTACGTGGCGGGCCAAGAGATCGTCTTATCGTTCGCATGAAAAAACAAAGATCTCGTGTTTGATGGCGTGTGCTTTGTTATTATCACACCTTGTCGCTTCCATCATAGACTTTGATGATATGCTGTTCACCTTTGTTTCTGCCTGCAAAACAATGCCTTGGGCGAGTTGACTGGCCTGGACGATCAAAACAGCCCAATGTAGGAGGCTGCATGCGCAGGGCAAAACACCCGGCAGCGAATGAGACACGCGTATTAGAGAAGTGTAGCTTGGCCAGAATTCGAGAGCTGAGAAAAGGCCCCAAATCCTCGAACAAGGCAGAGCAAGAACATCAAAAGCAGTCATGTCTCCACTAGATACATACGGCTGTGAAAAGGCGACATTGACATTTTGCCTCGTTACTAGATCTGGGTCTCCGAAACGAGTAAAGCCGAATCCCCTCTCCCGACAGGTCGGTCGTCCATTCGTTGTGGTGTGACTTGTGTATCCACAGCTAGTTGAAAACATGTAAAGTTTCTCGGTGTCTCTCAAAGACTAGTAGACAGTCGAGGGTCGGCCGAACATGGGTCTTCCTAGTGAGTGACATGGATGGTCGCGTTTGAACAAATTGATCTCCTGACCTCCGTGTTAGGTTAGTGGACGAGATGAATGCGTCCGCTCCGCAAAGCATTGGTGTTGTCAAGACAACTCAAGGACTTGAAACTCATAACATCAAGTCTGATTGTATGGCGACCTCAAGCCTTGAGAAGAGATTGGACATGTTCGAAGATACCTTGAGTACCGTCATAGTGTAAACAATGCTTCCTTCTAGTAAATCTTCGAAGTAGCTGAACCCTTTGGCTTGGTCGCGAATATTGACTTGAGAGCAAAGAGGATGGCGTGTACGCCCCTTGCGGTCAAAAATTGCGATACCATTGGTTGTTGCAAAATAGACTTTCCTATATATCACAAGGCTTCGAGAAACCCTTCAACTACACTTATTCAGGTCTAACGTCACTTCACACACAGCTCATCCAAGAACCTCTTTCAAACAACAAAACTTTATCCATAGCTATTTGAGTATATGGTATGTCCTACCCGTATCTGTGTGACAAAGACAAGAATCTCAGTCTAAGCAACTAATGCAAGGTGGATTGCTGACGAACCGCCGCCGCCGGATAGTGTAAGGGCAACAGGGTTTGTGAACAAATTCGTCTTCGACGTAGTAACATGTACTGGCATGCATCCACATCTCATGCCACTGGGTAGGCTTTGAGATGGGGAGCAGAACGTCGGGGTAGAGGTCTCGTAAGAGGGTATATGGTGGACCAGCCACTGAGTGGACCACCTCACCAATCATGAAGCTTGTCTGCTTTGAATTGGCCCGTAGTTGATAGTGCCTCGGTCTAGTGCCTCGGAGTGTGCGATTCCTCACATACTTATCTGGACTCCCTCAATAAGTGTATGTGATGCCAGATATGCCGAATAGTGGTGATATCCTGCTGCAGGTTGTCTTACACTGAGGTGGAGCTCGACTTGCGTATACAAATTGGGAGGCTTCCGTGTTATCTTGCAGTCTTACAACTAGTGGATTTTGAACTTAGTGTTTGCAATGGTTAGGGTATTGTGTCCCCAGTTTTTACATCAGCACCAAGTGCTACTGTGCCTTTAGACGCGCCATCGTCTACCACCTCGAGTGTGAGATAGTGTTGTGTCAGGGATATTATTGCAATGTTTTTTGTCGCCCTCGAGCACAGTTTATCAGGTGTCGACGTACTCGAGATTCCCAGTTCTGTAGATGAGCGTCGAGAACCTCTTTATCGATTGTAAAATTCGGAGTCACGGGAAAGGTAGACGTGTCTCTGGGTTGCTCAGGTGAGTACTGCCCTCCCGTATGACCTTCCCCTTAAATATGAAAGCAATGCGGCCTTCTTGATCGCGCTGAAGGTGCTCCTGCTTGTCTCGTCTAGGCGTGCGTATGTGTTTGCTGGTGCTGGTGGATGTGGCTCTCGAGAGTGGGAGGGTATTACGTAGGCTCTCTAAAACTGTAGTCTTGTTATGAATGTTAAATTGCTTGTGCGGGCGGATGCTAGAGGGGCACAGTTGAGCTCGTAGCTATTTCGAATGCTTACCTGCTTTATTGCCCGCATCAGCAGACCCTGGGAGTGTCTGTTGAGGCCATATCTTGGCAATGTGCGGCTGCATTGTATTTAAATGCTGCTGCGAGCGGTGGCGCTTGAATTGGGAGAAGTATCGTAGAAAGTAGGAGAGAAGCGGTATGCGACCATAGGTGGTAAAGAGTGTTGGTGAGGGGATGGAGTTCAGGCCGAGTTTGGGGCTGCCTTTGAGCTACTCGCCGCAGGGCATTCGGAAAGTGGAGTCGATAATCAATTGCGTGTCTGCGTTGGAAAGAAGCTTAGGTGAGCTTGAGGTAGAACATCAGGGCTGCTTGCCGCCTTGTCCATGGTAGTGGGGCGTCAAAGTGAGCTCTTGGATGATTAGAGGGTTGCCCAGGTGGAAAGTAGCGACTACCGGGGTGTCGTTTTTTGGTACTTTAGTGCGCCAGACGCCTGTAAAGGTAGCCTAGGACAACACAGAGGCGGCGGAGAAGAAGGGGGAGTGCCTAAAAAGGGCAAACAGAAAGGAAGTCCTTGTTTCCTTCACCTTTTAAACATAGGAGCTACATCTAGGTAACACTAGACCCTGTGCGTGCGAGTGAGTGGCGCTGCAAAGTGAAATAGTGGAGAGATAAGGGGGTAGGTGATGTTAAAGAGCAGCCTTTATTGCACAAGAACCAGCCTTGAGAACAGGACATTTCTTTAAGGCAGCTTAATAGGGAGGCAACCCCTGAAAGCTCCGCAACAACATACTCTTTCTCTTTCCAGGCTGCTGTCTCTTTCAGAGATGCTGTGTATAGAGTGTTGTGTTTCCAGGGCCGCCCATCAGTGTACGCGCCAAAACAAGTCTCTTCAGGTAGTATACCACACCCACACTTACGCCAAAGCTCGTCGCGCCGCATGAGCAACCTACTGCGCACCGACGACCTTCGAGGCAACCCGGCAATGATGCTCAGGCAAGCAACCACGGTAGATGCTGCTAACATACCACATGGAAAACATAGATTTTCCTTTCCCCACCGACAAGCTTTGACGTACATTGATCAACTTCAACAACCGCCGCCAATTCCACCACCATTGGTGAAAGCAGCAACCGAACTGTCAACTTCGGTAGCTTAGAAAGCCACTAGCATGAGTGCCACTGTAGAGGGATATGTCGTGACTCCTTTTGCTCACGATAGCGTTGAGCTCGCTGCCGCGCCTGCGCAACGACGGACGTTCACCTCCGCGGGGAAGCGGGAGCCAGAACAACAAAGCTCAGCCAACTAACAGGTAGATGCTGCTGACATACAAACCTCAGGGATAGTGTCCTCGTCGCCGGCGGCCTTGCACACGGAGTCTACCTTTGGTTGAGCGCGTGCATACTCATCATTTCCATCCGAAAGCATTATGCGTTGAGAATGTGATGAAGACATGGCTAACGATGTTGCTGACAAGGAAGAGAACTTCCCCTCTTAGTTCATAGCAGCTTTGACATACAGAATCCATTTGCCAATCTTGAGTAGCGCCAGTGAACGTCGAGCACGACCTTCCAGCACGCGCAGAACAACCCCGGTATTACCCACGAACCATTGGCCCTGAACGGGAGTGACCCGCCTTTGACACGCACATGCTCTTCAGCTCTATGCCTAAAGGATCGAAGATCCTGCAGACGAATCACAACCTCGCGCGCAGGAAGGCGCAAGTAAAGAGTAGGAAGGAAGGACACATCTTTTCGCAGAGATTAGAAAGACATTCCCTGGAGAACCTTGACAAGAGATGGAGGTTGAACAAACTTCGGACGTGTTGGCATTGTCGTTGACGCCTTAAGGTTGCTTCTGATGACACGGAAAGAGAAATCGAAGGTGGAGCCCATTTGATTGGAAGCCAAGCCAATAACAACGGCACAGTCTCTGTGACTGCAGCCGAATGTCCTACACTGAATCCAAATCGTTGATCGACTCCTGAGATCCTCGATAGAACAATTGGAATAAGAATGCAGGCTCGAGATGCCAGGTCGAAGCTATGCTCGTGTGAACGACATGAGATCGGCCGATGGAAGTTTTTGATCCTAGGAGCCGTGCGCACACGAGCGATCCGAAGTGCCACCTTTTGCGTAGAGGGGAAGTGCATGAAATATTCTCGCAAGGATTGTAGTCAAGGTCCACGACGACCAATCCTCGAGTGGCCACTTCGCTGAATGGATGTTCCCGAGAACCTTGAAAGCTTGCGTTGATCATATTAACGTTAATGCTCTGCAGAAAAATGCGGGGTTGATGCATTCTTCCCAACGGGGCGATACCAAGAAGAGGGTCATGTACATGCTGTGCTCATCCCATAAGTGTTCCATCCGAACTGAGTTTCGATGCGGCGGAGAGAGCTGGACGTAGCGGAACTCGTCTCGAATAGACCATGATGCAGCATCGTTTATGCCTAGCTTCAGGAACGGTGTCTCCATCAAAGTATGTTGCACGCATTGCAACCAAATGGCGAATGAGAAGAGCTCATGATCTTTGTCGACGGGGGACCAGGACGCCGCATCAAGCAGCTAGCAAGCAAGAGATCTTGTACGAGGCCATCGACGGGTCGCGTGATTTGCCCCGTTCGCTGCGAGAACGGGCATCCAGTTCTCGATGGATGGCTTACCTGTTGTCACCGCATAGGCTGGCCGGGGTCTCGCTGATGGCGCTTGAAGCGAACAAGAATGGCGTGCAGGAGGCATAAAGCGTTCAAGAGGAGGGGGCGGGCGCAACCGAGTAGCCCGGAGGCAAAGAGGGGTCGGTAGGGTTAAGGAGACATGGTCTAAATCACAACGCATCCTGGTCTCGGCCGCTCAGAGTCTCACAACTTGAGTTTTGATGAGGAGAAAAAAAGGCGACGAAGGCGAAGGATGTTACGATACGCATGAGGGAGGCCGGTGATTTGCTGACAGTCTTCGCCCGCGCCGCTCGCTTCCCCCAACAGCACGTTCAATTTGGAGCAGTTCGTCCCTAAATTGTTGCAGGCCTAGCTGCAGTTGGCCTGGCCGTCTCCGCATTTTGCGCATCTGCCACCCAAAGCCCCTGAACCTTGGCCTGGCCGTGCGAGCCTGCAGGAAGCCTCAAAGGCGTTGATGTCTGCGCGTTCTGAACCTCTGTCCACACCTCTGTCATGAGAAAGTCCTGCCTCAAGGTTTTTTTCCTGTACAACTGGAAGCCCCCTTTCGCCCACGCCTGGATATCCTCAAGCTAGACTCTGTACTCTGCACTGATTCCTCGCTCTTTCCGGTAATTCTTTGGGAGATCGAACGCGCCTCCCAAGGCTGTCTGTTCCCTCAGCCGTCTTTGAAGTCTGAAGTGTCGAACCACCACTCGCCAAAAACCCCAACATCAACTTGGGCTTCGTGGCCTTTCATCCCTCTTCATTTCTCCCTCTGTCGCTGGGGACATAGAGCGACGATGTGCCCGCTCCAGTAGGCGCGTGTTTTCAGCCCAACGACTGGTTTGCGGATCGACGAACCAGCTTGAGACAGAACGTGGCGCTTCCCCACATTCTTCATTGTCTGGAGCTCCTCACAGACCGCTGGCCTGTATACTTCCATGCGCCTGATGTCCTAATATAATCCTTCTCTTTCTTCCACGATTTCGCGCCATTTGAAAGACTAGGGATAGACGGGATCAAGAGTTTGGCGCTTCATTTGTTCTGCGTTTCCAGGTATGCCGCCGCGAGAGCAAACAAACTCAAGGTTCATTGGACCGTCCCAAGGCTCACTGTCGAACACCAGTTATTTCCGGGATCACAAATTGTTTCGATACAGTACGAGTATCATCGTCGGGATAGAATTGCTTTGGTATGTTCCTCTCAAATTCTTATATCCTCCTGTTCGCCGCGCTGGTCGTCTCCACTGTTTGCTGGACGTTGTAGTATGCTTCAGGGGCAGTTTGGTTAATTCGTGCTCGATAGCGTTATATTGGTCCCGGTATAGATAGACGGTCTTGCTTGCGGAATATCCTGCGACGTGGTGTACTGGTAGAGGTCTACATTTCTGTAAGTACTATCAAATTCCCTTCCATCCACATCGCCGTTTTCTGCGCTTGTCAATCTTCTTGCCCTTTTTTCTCTCTCTTCTCTTTCTTCAGCTTCTTGTCATCCCCCGAATTTCCGAGTTTCCGAGCTCTGCAAAGCCCGTGTGATGGTGTTGTGTTGGCGTGTGGAGTAAGAGACGCGGTGGTGATGTTGCGGGCGCTCCTCTACTCAGAACCGCGAAGCTCGGGGCGGCCGGCATGGCATGCTGTCTGAAGTTCTTCTCCTTTCCCGTAGATGGCAATCGATTAGTGGCCTCTGCGCATGTTGTATCGCTGGCCCCGTTAGGGGGTGGTGTCTATGGAGTGGGGGAGGACGAGGCTGCAAGAAACACCACGATATCGGCAGCATTGCAGCAATCAGCAGGCACGCAAACAAAGACATCTATGCAGAGCGCTTCTTTCTATTACAGTCTTCCCTGATTTGCTCAGTAATAACGGTGTGCCCAGCAGTAATTCATAAACCTCTTCCTTCGGCGGACATTAGCTGCCACCGCCCTTCTTTACCATAGAGCAAACGACATACCGAAGCCGGACACTCGTCTACCAACGACAGCGAGCTTGCGGTCTGCGCGCTGCACACTCGCCGCTTCGAACTGGCAGCACTAAAGGGCTGCCCCACTTCTCTATAAAAGGCCTCCCTCACCCTCCTTCCTCCTTCTCTCTTCCTCCACCCCCACCACACCTCGACAACACCCTTCCTCTCAGTATACTCACTTAGCTTTGCCTCAAGTTTCCTTCAGACCTTTTGCAATCAAGAAGGCAGCTTCTTTAGACCCGCTACAGCTTTTGAAGCTCCTGCTCGAGGCCGAAAGCCGTGCCAGACAGCTCTACAGGC
>BLYF01000022.1:1377816-1411205 GCA_014905255.1 Herpotrichia juniperi | reverse complement strand
GGTATCCAGTTGCAGACCCTCCTCGCACCTCTGCCTCTCCTGCAGCTCTAGACACAACCTCGACAGCAAAGCAGTTTCTATCGACGGCACTGCGTCGTCGCCTGCGAGCGTCTTCTTTGCTACAACGGCTTCGACAGCCCCTGTTTTCTGCTACCCACACAAAACACGCCCTCCAAGGCTACAGCAGGTAAGTCAACAAGCCCACTTCAATCCACATCCCCTGTCATTATCCTCTTTTCTTCTTTCTCTACCACCTCCGTTCTCACTACCTACACCGATACCCTCGGTCCTCTCTACTTCCCACAACCACCATGCCTTCCTGTGCCCACACGATCACTATTTGACCTGGATCGACCCAAGACAACTTAGACTGACGCCGTTCTAGAAACGACAGCATCGACATCGGAGAAGCACACCACAGCTTTTTGTGACGATACCTATCCCATTGCTCTCACACACTCTTCTCTACGAATCATCTTGCCATATACACAAATCATCACAACTTCTATTCCGCAAGATCTGAAGCTCAGGTCTAGACAGCCTCCAAACATCAAGAGACCAAGTGAGTACACCTCTTCAATTTCGCCTCTTCTGCACGCCCTAGTAGCAAACCTCGTCAGCCCAAATACGCATCAAGTCACTTCGCCTTTGAGGCACGTGCCTCTGCTTATAAAAGGGCGCTTCCCAAGTTACTTATTATGTTATTGCTCTCTTACCGCCCCTTTTGCCTATAGGTCTGTGCTAACAGATCGTTAGTTTGCCTTTACAGGTGAAGGCAACTTCAGTACATACACCTTACCTCTTAGGAACATTCTTCCGCACTGCGCAACACAACTATCCACGGATACACTGTGCAAGACACATAGTCCTTCTGTGAAGAACGTGTGCCCTTAGAAAACACCTAAATTCTTATTCCATTACTTCCTAGACTCAAGGTACGCATACTTTGCACTTTACTCTGTCCACGGAGAACGCTGACATTGTCCAGATGCAGAATAACACTACTACCACCCAATACAAGGGCGGCCTGTCCGTGAGCGGTCCATTGTTCGACAAGAACAAGATGCTGCGGCGACCCACCCCCGACAGCGACGTGCTGGCGTCCAGTGACGATGACCACGATCACGTGCCAACGCGTATCGCGCCCAGCTTCCCCGTTGGCCGCCGCGCATCGCAAGGTTGGTTGCAGGACATAGGCCGTCCCAATCGAAAGCCCTCGCTGCCCGCTGGCACTCTGGCTGGCTCTCTCACTGGCTCGCAGCCCACAACTCCTTCACTAGACCAGCCGCAGCAGCCTCAGGCAACTGCGCCCTCGTTCCCGTGGAACACCTCAAGCTTTGCTTCCACACCATCAGGTAGTCGACTGCAAGAGGTTCTGCCGTCCCCAACAACATCGTCTCACCCGTCTGGAGAAAAAGCTCTGCCGTCGCCGACTAGCGAAGCGCACGAGGGCATTGGCTTTTTGCTCAACCAGCACACGTCTCCCCGGAAGCAGGTTCGATCGCAATCCTACAGTATCGGCCAGCAAGACATCGAAAACAGCCCTCTCGGCGTATTCTCAGCTCGCGTCCGAACTTCGGTTCGCCATCGGCCTTCAAAACCTAGTCTGCTTGGTGAATCAGCTGTCGGGCTGTCTCAGCTTCGTGAAGACGACGCCGACGAGATTGAGAGCTCGAACGGCTCGGAGCAAGGTATTCGCCTTCCACCAGGCTACTGGGAGCGTGAGCAGAAGCAAGCTCTGCTAAAGCAAGCCGCTGAGCAGAACGCTCGTACTCGTCACCGCACGGCTTCGTCGCCCGTCAATCAACAGCGGCGCAAGAACACATTGACCCTGGGCACTCGCAACATGTCTTCTTCGGACTATGCCATCGATGAACATTATGATAGTGAGACTAACATGGACACCCCAAAGCAGTCACTCACTCGTCGCTTCAGCGAGCACGTCTCCGCTTGGGAGCCCGAGTCCTCGCATCTCACCGACAATCTAAAGATGCCTTCATGGGCCACGGACAACATCCTCCAGAGTGATAGCCTGAGTCGTCGGCACTCGTTTGCTACTGTCGGCAGTCACCAAACTGCGTTCAAATTGTCCACGCTCGAGAATACGTACGAGGTCGACGAGACTCTCGCGTTGCCTGTTCCACGACAGCCTGACCAGTTCGACCCGTCCTCATACTTCCAGGGCTACGGACCTGCCTCTCGCGCTATCAACGCTTCTGCCATCTCAGCAGCTCATCCAGACCCCCACACTGTCACCAAGCATTCTGCATACACCGTACCTGCGGCTCTCGGCCGACCAGGACGCCGCCTGTACATCGTAGCTTTCAAGTGTTCCCGTGCCGATATCTACTACTTATACAATAACACAGGCCTTGAGATCCGTCGAGGTGACCTTGTCATCGTCGAGGGAGATCGAGGATGTGACCTCGGCCAAGTCACGCATGCAGAAATCTCCCTTGAGGACGCAAAGAAGTTCAAGCAGGAGGCGAGCGAGGAGCACTTCCGCTGGCTTGTTATGTTCTCCCAGTACTCTCTCGCCGGCACTGCGAATGACTCCGGAATGCTTGGAGCCCTGGCTAAGGCTAACGGCTTCCCAAACATTAACCGCGCAGCCCTAGTTGGTATGGGTGGTACCTTGGAGATTGAGACGAAGCCGAAGATGATCAAGCGCCTCGCCCAAGCACACGAGATCTCTAAGCTGCGAGACAAGGAGGGAGCCGAGGCGAAGGCCAAGCGTCTTGGAGCTCAGAAGGCCGCTGAGCACAAGTTGCCAATGGAGATTCTCGACGCCGAGTATCAAGCGTAAGTACATCCCCATCGCGTCGGACCTTTATCGTCACTAACAAACACCAGCGACTATCACAAGCTTACATACTTTTACTTCGCCGAGTCCTACGTGAACTTCAACGACCTTGTCACCGACTTGTTCAAGCAGTACAAGGTCCGTATTTGGATGTCTGCTGTCAATCCAGCTTCCGTCGTCAACCCAGCGGGCCTGCAAGTCCAGCCGCCATCTGCAATCGGCCCCGGCGCAATCATTCGTTCTAAGCCTTCGAACGCGAACAACGCTGTCGGTCCTGGTTTTGGGGCGTATCCATCTCACCAGCAATACAGTACGTTCATCTCCCTACTGTCTTCCCTAACCACTGCTAATACTTCCCAAGGTCGTGCCGCCCCTCCCGTAGCTCAGTATGGTAGCTATGATGATAATTACAACCTCTTCGCCAATCAGTTGCCTTCTTACCCTGCACAACAGTATGGACAGCAGCAGCCATATGGTCAGCAGCAGCAGTGGTCACAGACCCAGCAATATGTCGGGAATTCGCAACAATACTCCCGCGGCTATGGAGGTTACCCTGCCACTGGTAGTACCTACCCAGGTGCCACCACTCGTGGGAGCCCTATGAATCATGGTGCATTCCAGCCACCGACCACTTATTCATCCTCACCGTCCTTCAACTACCCCTCCAGTGGCCCGTCTTACCGTGGCGGATACCTGGCGACCTCCACTGGCCCATCTACGAGCTATGCTACCGGCTACACTGGCGTTTCCACTGCAGGGGCGGGCCACAATGCGGCGTATCCGTCTGCTGGTACATCTTCAGCCGTTCCAGCTTACGCATACACAACAACTGATATCGGTTCCAACGTCATGCCTACCTGGCAGACTCATTATAATCCGTATGCTCCCACCGCGGGCTCCTCTAACGAAACTTCCGCAACACACGGCTATGGCAACTACAACGGTGGCACTGGTCAGTCAAACAACGCAGGGACTCCAACCTCTGGTGCCACTGGATGGAATACATCTGCTGCCTCTGGCAACGGATACACGGTTACGACGTCCAGCAATACTGACCCGGCCTACATTTCTGCTCTGCAGAACATGTCTCTCGGAAAATGAGTGTCCAATGCCCACTCACCTGGCTGTTAAGCCGCTCTCTTAACTTCGGACGTCGTCTCATGACTAGATTGCTTCCTTATCTCTTATTTGCAATTACGACAGGCTGCACCAGCTTCAATGGGAATTTAGTTCTCACTTTTCATTAGATTCGACAATCTCTGTCTCGTTGATGGTGTCTTCGGGGATTTTGTCCTCACTTTTCTTTCTTTATTTTACTGGACTTTCATGGTAAGGCATTAGCTGCCGCAATGTCCTTCATGGCTGAGGATTGATCGGACTTTGAGATGGCTAAGGCTTGCCTCTGCGTCTTGATCTCCCACTCCCAGATCTTTTTTCTTTTTCAAAATGGCGGCTGTACATGGTATCAATTTTTCTCAATGCATGACGGTAGATCGATGATGGACGGACGGTGCATATCTCACTCCAGATTCTAGGTATCTGCAATGAGAACAAAAATTCTTTGGAACAATTCCAGATCTTAATGCGTGGTCGTGACTTGTTGCTCGCCGTGTGCATGAAGTGATCCAATGCACCTTATCTCCTCAACCTGGGGGATTAGGTCGACGTCCACCGCAATGATCTTTCTGCTAGATATAGTAGCTATTAACAGAGCTACATCAACCCTATCATATAGCTGCAATGCTGACTAGTCAATGCAAACACATTTTTAGGTTTGTTCAAAGAGTGGGAGGCGGACTTAATGTGATACTGTTGGGCGCGATCGCGCCTTCTTTCTTCGTCCCTTTCCTCACGTTCAACCCTCAACACCGCAAAGTAACTCCGCCACTCGTCCAACACCATGGCACGCAAGCGAGTTCAGTCACCTCCGCAGGCTTCCGTCCCTACTGAGAATCGCCCTCGAGGCCGACTGAAGAAGAAAGCGTCCGATGATGACGACGTCACGGAAAGCCAGTGAGCAATCCGGCATTCTAACCTGTCACATCAAGAAATGTACTCACCGCCACCACAGACAAATGCTCGCGCTCGGTTCGCTACTGAAGAAGAGTCGAGTTGAAGACAAGGAGACACAGCAGCTTCGCACGAGGGTAGCGGAAGACCAGCGCAATTTGAGAGCTTCGCTACAAAAGAAGCTGCGCCATGGGTAGGTCTTCTCCTCACTCCCTCTAAATCGAATAAGCCAAAGCAATACTAATTGCGGCCACTGTATACAGAGAGAACGAGCGCACCCGCCGCGGCGACGACATCGCCAACATCATGTCAACCGCTTTCGCCGCCCCAACCTCAAACCCCGATTGCCCGTCTTACCCTGGCACAGACATCGCAATCAACCCCATCTTCGCCTCTGCTGCTGAGATGATAGCAACCTCTCATGGCCTAGTGCAGGAATACGATAATATCGAAGAGATGGTTGCTAAAGCAACAGAAAATGACCGGAAGCCGATTATGGATGCGTGGCAGCAGGATGTGGATGATACGAAGACGTTGCTAGATCTGGGACATAGGAAGGCGCTGAGGGATGTGAAGAAGGTGCTGGGCGTGAATGATGCGGAAGAGATGACAGAAGGGGATGAAGATGATGGGGGGAGGTTGACGAAGATGGAGCTGGATCATGGACTGAGGGAGACGTTAAGATATGCGGAGAGAGGAGTTAAAAGAATGGTCAAGGGACTACCAAGGGATACTGAGATGGAATGATAGGGAGGGCCTATTAACTATTCCACAGCTGTGTTGTACGATTGTTTCGAAGGCAACGAGATTTACATCGTGGGAGGAAGATGCTCGAGTAGTCTCAACTCTCGAAGTCTACATTATATAATCTAGAAATAGCGAGAGCTTCGGCGATATCAACGGAAGAACAACTATATCATAGCTGTGTCCGCCTTCATCTTCTGAAGTGCGAGTTCAGGGTAGCGCTGCGGTAATGTGGGTATTAAGGTAAATCCAACTACCTGAGAATCAACTCTATTATTAGGCAATTACTCACCATACCTCTGCTATGTATAAACGGACGCTACAGTTGATTAAGAAAGGTCGTAAATCAGGTACCGCAATGCACTGGTCGTGCTTCCCAATCGAAATCTCGTCCTGCATACCCTTGTTCTGCCAAGATTATCGGCTCGGTTAGTCAGCCGCCCACAAAGCGGAAATTCTCTCGAACTTCGAATTCGAGCAACGACAACCGCCAACTAACGAACAGTTCAACAACCCGTCAAGGTATTTCTCCCTCAATACCAGTCGAATCTCTTGCATTGAACTTCAACTAACAGCTGTAAAGATGGGTGCCCTCAAATGTACGCCTCCACGCTCACACTCGCCGGTCCCGCACCTCAGTACTAATCCGCCGCAGATGTCGAGGAACTTCAGAAGAAGAAGCAGTCGGATATGATGCGCTTCTTGATGCGCGTTCGCGTATGTTGTCGAACTCCTATGAGCTTCTTAAGACCTTGCTAACAATAGTCGCAGTGCTGGGAGGTATGAATCTACACCCCCGGGAACTTGATTCCCAATTGATGTTACTCGTTGAACATTGCTGAGAGTGCATCAATAGCTTCGCCAACTGAAGGTCATCCACCGCGCCAGCCGTCCTTCGCGTCCCGATAAAGCCCGTCGTCTGGGTTACAAGGCCAAGCAGGGCTACGTTATCTACCGTTGCCGCGTTCGCCGTGGAGGCCGCAAGAAGCCTGTACCCAAGTACGTCTCTCCTGGTCATTGGAACAATTGGAACAGAAATGCTAACACAATGTTTTTAGGGGTGCCACCTACGGTACGCTAAACGATTTCTTAGCCTTGCACGACTGAAATACTGACAATCGAATAGGCAAGCCCACCAACCAGGGTGTGAACCAGCTCAAGTACCAGCGCTCCCTCAAGTCGACCGCCGAGGAGCGTGTCGGCCGCCGCTGTGCCAATTTGCGCGTGCTCAACTCATACTGGATCAACCAGGACTCCACCTACAAGTACTTCGAGATCATCCTCGTCGACCCCCAGCACAAGGCTATCCGCCGCGATGCCCGCATCAACTGGATCACCAAGCCCGTTCACAAGCACCGCGAAAGCCGTGGACTCACCGCCACCGGCAAGAAGAGCCGTGGACTCGGAAAGGGTCACTCGTACAACAAGACGACTGCAGGTCGCAGGAAGACATGGAAGAGGCACAACACCCTCTCCCTCTGGCGCTACCGCTAGATGCGTTGAGAGTGTTGCTCGGATGGTGGACCTCGTGGTCGTTTCTTTCATGCACAGGGAATGGAGTGGATGGAAAACGGTGTTTGGCTACATAGCTGCTCTCTCTGGTCAAGTCATATATTGACCGATCAGACACATCTCAAAATCAAATCGAACGAGATTCATGAATTCGAAAACCCCGTTATCCCATGTGATGGTGTGCTCCGTGATATTCGATAGAGGGCGTAGGGGATCGATCCTAGGCTGATATGCTTGACGGTTGACCGCCTAGACAGACTGTGCAGCCTCTAACATATTGCTCACTCTTCCTTGTGCATACATGGCTGGTCCTTCTCACCGGTGTTGCTGCACGATGATTGTAAATCCCCGTGCAGCCCAAGACGGCGTCAGCGGATGAACAACAAGCAGTTCAGCGTCTACAAGGCGGAGACAAGCTCGTTCAGCCACATTTTTCGTAAGGGAATTCACCGGTCTCTTTAGTTGCCGCTCTTTTGCAGACGGACGCTAGGCTGAATTTCAAGGTTGCTCGGTTTGGGCAAACGGCACGGCCCCTCCATGCAAAACACCCGTGGACAACAAGACTAGCTACGACACCACGCAGCAACCGGGCAGCCCACCGCCTCCAATCGCCTGCACTCGTGATACAGGTGTTTTTGCCGCGCCCACGCCTGCTCTGACGTTCTCCCGAGGTTCGAGTTCTCCAGCCTCTCGCCAACCAGCCAAATCTTTCGTCACAAAATGCATGAGATACCCTCACACGTCTGGCATCGCATCATCTGAACAGCTCCGCCTCACAACAACAGCGTAGTGAAAGGCGTGACAACCATATACGTGCACTAGCAGTGCTTCTGTCTGCGCACCCCCTAAGATCAAACAAGCTCCCCCTCTCAAGGCAAAGCTGCTCTCAGCCACCGCTTCGCAGCCGTCACGATGGCCAAGGCTGATGCCAGTCGGAATTACTACCAGGACCTCGGAGTCGCGGCCAACGCAGATGAGAACGAGATACGGAAGGCTTTTCGGCAGCTTGCGCTCAAGTACCACCCCGACCGCAATCCAGGGCGCGAGACCGAGTTTGTCGTCAAGTTCCAGCAAATACAAGCTGCACACGAAGTTTTGAGCGATTCTGCGCAGCGTCTAAAGTACGACAACGAGCGGAAAAAGTTTCGCGCCCTCAACATCCCGCCGTATAACCCTGGCACTCCACGAAATCGCCCGCCGGCTCCACCTAGAAATGCGTATACGACGACCACGCCCAGCGGCTCGTACTATCGTGCGCCTCCTCCGAAGGCTCCTCCAGCTCCTCCGCCTCCCCAGCGTCCTCCTCCGCCGCAGCACCACACTACATACTCAAATGGCGCGGATCGGTTTAGCAGCAAGAACTTTCGGGCTCCTCCCCCGCCGACTGCACAACGGCCAGACGCAAGGCAAAGAGAGGCAGAGGCCAAGGCCAATATGTTTACAGCATGGCAGAAGATGAAGCAGCCACGGGGCGAGGACCCACGCTCGAACAACAGCCCATATAGCTCCAATAATCCATTCAACGCGAACAAACCTGAGAGCCCGTATAATTCGAACAACCCGTACAATCCGAATAATCCGAATAACCCGAATGGAACGCCGTTTGGACGCAGTAAGAGCACGAGGGTACCATCTTCCAAGAAGGGATTTGATCCTGGCATGCCGGGTGGGGACGAGGGTCAAGCGCGTTCTGCTTACCGGTCGAACTATGAACGGCCTGCTCCAACTGTACCGGAGATGGCAGATCCATTGAAGCACTTCAAGGAGCAAATGGACGGTGGCGAGCATGTACCTTATGCAGAGGGTAACCGAGTTCGGACGCCATACTCGTCTACGGCTGCAGGAGAGCGAACGTCAATGCGCGATGAAGGCATAGGGCGGTCTAGCAGCGTACGCAATTCCCCAACGCAGCCGCATCGACCCCGCTCAGCGACGGAATCAGAAGACTCGGGACGGAAACAGCGGGCCTCGTATGGTGGCACCCCCACCAAGCCTTCATTTGCACATATGTATCCTTCATCAAGCTCCGATGAGTCTGAACCTGAAGATTTCCGTCCAGCAGCGCCCAAAATGCGAAAAGCACCACCCAAAGGACCACCAAAGCAACAGCAAAAGCGGGCGAATAGACCGTTCGGAACACCCCCGGCGAATGGACCAAGTAATGATCGACCTGAAGTGACACCCAATTTCAAGAGCAGGAGTGAGGAAAGCATCAATATGAAGTTTTCACCATCAGATTGGCATGGGAAATTTGAGGGCAAACCCGACTATTTTGCTCCCAGCATGCAAAAGGGGGCATCGAATACCAGTAAGGGGAGGACGTCTCCAACTCGAGGCAGACCTACCCAACAGCGAACGGCCACGGATAGATCTGGTCAATCGCAGCCACCTCCACTTATATCTCCCTTCTCGCAGCCACACTCTTCACAGATGCCACCACCTCCGCCCCCACTCAATACTCGAGCCGACTTTCCATCTGGAACTCAGTCCGTTCCCCACGCGGCAAAATTCAGCGGGGAAACATGGACAGAGACGTTCAAAGAACCTAGTTGGGCATTCCCATTGAATAACAAAGACGCGCCCTCGCGACCTCCGTCTAGCAGTACAAAGCGACCCAAGGCGGGGACTCGCAAACCTTCAGTCGTGGCGAATGGAGCTGGCAATAATAGCACCCAGTCTGACAGCGAAAATTCGAGGACTAAATATCAAGCATTTGCTGAAGATGCTGGGAATGTTGATGCCGATGCCATGGACATTGATTCCAGCACTCCACCTATCGAGAAGCCCGCACCGCTGGGAGCAGAGACTCGACCCGTACCGCCACCTCCTCAAACAAACGGAACAGGCAAAATTCCCAATGGACATACCAAGATTCCGTCCGCCGGCACTAAACGTGTGTTTTCCCCAGGTCTTGGTGGTATAGCGGGTCTAGCGAATGTCGAGCCTTTCCTCCCATCTGTCGCTGACGGTCCCTTTGGCGTCGAGGATCTCAAGCACAATCTTCCATTTAAGTCGCAAGCGTCAGATGCTCATCCCACGAAGCCGAGTGCGCCCCAGGAGCTTCTATATCCTAAAGTACCAACTGCTCCAATGGTCCCTGAGCTTTTGGACGAGAAATGCACCCTTAAGTATCTTGAACACATGGAGGCATATGCGATGGACTTTAAAATATACAATAAGAAGATGACAAATCATTTTGCTGCTCGCCATGCGGAGATGGACGATCTTGACGAGAAGTTCACCTGCAAGCGTGGGGAGACAACTAAAAAGCTTGGCTTCACGAGTTATTTGCGCAAGATGAAAGAGGACGAGAAGGTGCTGGAGACGTGGAAGTTGGCGCATGAGATGCATTTGAAGGCGCTGGAGCAGTGCGAACAAGTGCGGAACAAAACTCTTAAGGTGTATGCGTTCGAAGGCCTATGAAGGCAGCTGAGTCATATTTGCTTTGGATTTAAAATGTCGTACTGATATGAGGATAGTTCGAGGTGTAGGAGATTCTTTGCTGAGCGACAAATGCAAGAGCAAAAGAGGAGGGTTCTTCGATTTTAGAAGATCAGGCATGGCGTTTGGCGCAATGGAATACCCAAACTGGTACTGGCTTTTCGCATTCTGCATTGCTTACTCAACGTTGAAGGTTCTCTAGCGATTGACCCAGCCATATATCGATGGACTTGTATCTCGTCGAGAATGCCTTTGTGTAGTAATAAAGTTTCAGTACGGTACATGGATGTGTACACTTGGTCAAACAAGAGGTGGGTGAATCGAGTTGAATATCTCGAAGCGGATTGGTATATTCAACGTGACTTTCAATAGCATGATACATGTGTGATTATTGTAATGTATCGAAATTCGTTGATTACTGCTGTTTCGGGTATAATTTGGAAGTAAGGTGGTCTACAGCCAAGACGGTACTACAGCTGTCATACGCTTGTCACGCAGTACATGACAGGTTTACCAAGACGTGCTCCCTCTTCTTCTCTTCCTTTCTCTATTTCCTGCTTCGCATACATATCGAGCTTTGGCTTCTCCTATACAGAACATGGCACCGAACTTCCAATTCCCGATATCAATTCGGGGGATGATGGGAATTTATACCGATAGTGTGGCGTTGGTGTGGCATGCGCCTAAATTAAGACGGTTGATTTAGGCAGCCTGGATCGCCGACCCAAGGTTCTGGGATTTGATATTATTTGCAGTTCATCTACTATCTGCGATTAA
The DNA here is from genome assembly GCA_014905255.1 of Herpotrichia juniperi. NCBI lineage: Eukaryota > Fungi > Ascomycota > Dothideomycetes > Pleosporales > Melanommataceae > Herpotrichia > Herpotrichia juniperi. Next base: position 1,399,918 of record BLYF01000022.1, on the reverse strand, counting down.
ATCTGCCACATGAGCAACACCAATGAGCTGCTCTACCTAGCCGTGATTCCTTGAACGATAAATGCAAGTCCAGCATTGTGCGAGAGATAATGCAGGCCAACAGCCCCCAAATCCAGGAAATAGGGCGTGCCATGGTGTGACGCACCGGGAATGCTTAAGGTAGGGCAGGGCTTAGACTAGGACAGGGCAGGGTTTCGGCGCCCAATGGGAACGAATCGAGCACTGGACTGGGGGGGCCGAGAGAGAAAGGGAAACAGCGACAATGACATGTCAGCGTTCTGATCCCCTTCTCTCCCCTCGCCCACTTACTCACTCTTCGCTGATATTCGCTCACCTTTGTCCCTTATTCTATTGTTATTGCGACCTCTTAGTCTGAGTGCACGCATCTGAGTTCCAGCCTTTGAAAGGGATACGGAGGTTACGACATTCCTCCGCGCGACGTTCCGCGCCCATTAGGCACACGTAACGCCTTGCGAACGACGCGCTTTGCAGCAGCCTGCGATCTAATATAGGCTGCGAGCCTTGCGGCCTTCCGCGGATACTCTTCTACGAACGCTCTTGATACACACGACACCAGCCTTGCGACTGGTCGAGAAATTCCTAAACAATGGCGGGAGATCTGGAGCCGATGCCTATGTCGCCGCGGCGGTCGCCTTCCCAGCTGGGAGGCGCGGTGTTGCAGTGGGTCAAAGGAAGGAGGGGAAGGGCGATAGCTATGAGCGCCGTATTTGTGCTGTTCGTCCTGGGGCTGGCGGGGATGAAACATTCTGAGGTGGGTTGTACAATTTCTGGGGGGAGACGTCAACGAAGTCACAATATTGGAAGAAGGAAGCAGAGACGTTGACATGGGAACGAAAACTGATGGATTTGAATGACTGAAACTAACCAAATCACAGACAATATCTTCGAAATACCAGACACTCTCCACAAGTTACCACCTCCCAACATGGCACCCTCACCTGCCACACCTCCCCTTCACGACATCCTCGCCCCTCGAACCCTCGAACACAAGCCTTGAACTCGAGAACGATAAATCAAAACAGGTCCCTTTCGGCCTTAAGAAGGGAACGCCGAACTTCCACCTCCTTATGAACGCTCTCGAAGACAGTCCCGAGTTCTGCAAAACTTCGCTGTCTGCAATGATTCTAAACTACCCACCACCTACCATTATAAATCTTCGCGAGAAGTTCAAGACGGATTTAGACAGGGAGAAGGCGAGGCTGAAGCGTATACTGGATTATCTGAACAACAAACTGCTAGTCAAGGACGATGATCTGTTGCTGATTGTAGATGGAACAGATACATGGTTCCAGCTTCCCAGTGATGTCATGATACGCCAGTATCTGAACGTGGTTGCGGATGCGAATGAGCGATTGAAGACTGAATATGGCGATAAGGAAGAGGGAAAACAAATGTTCAGCCAGACGATTGTATTTGGCGCTGAGAAAGTATGTGAAGGCGAAGATTTGGCATGCAGATACGTACCGCAGTCCAGACTCCCAGGCAATATTTATGGCGAGAACACTGGAAAAGAGCCAGCCCTTTCACCAGCAAGATATCTGGACTCGGGGATGATCATCGGACCTGCGAGGGACTTGAGGACGCTTTTGGAAGCAGCAGTGAAGAACTTTGAATCAGAGCAGAGTCAAGCAGGGACTGCGCAGTCCGTCCTTGCAACTATGTTCGGCGAGCAGCAACTAGCACGAGAAGCCGTCAAGCCCGCAACGAGCAAGCCTACAGAGACCAAATGGCTAGACTATTTCGGTGGCTCAGCAGCAGAGCCTACAGAAGAAGAATCTGTCAAGCCGACAGGCGCAACACTTGAAAAAGGTCAACAGTACGAGTTCTCCATAGGCCTCGACTACACGCACACCCTTTTCCAACCTTTCATTTACGCCGCCTCCGATGAACTCATCCCTCTTTCCCACAACGACAACGACAACACAGACCTAGAAGCATACCACCACGAGGGCACACCAACACCTCCCCTACGCATCCCCACTGTACTTCAGCAAGCGAAGCCTCCATTCTGGACCCCCGACCTCTCGAAGCACGACCCACGCCCTAAAAATGTGAAACCAGCCGCCATCGAGAAATTGCAAATCCACAAAGATCTTGATGAACTAAAGCCTCGGGATACAACGTGGGCGGACGTTGACCTTGTGCAGAATACGTATACGGGCGCAATTCCAGCGGTGATGCATCTCAATTTGCCAAAAGAGAGCAAGATCAAGGTCGCGACGCCGCATTCGGCGAATGTTACATGGGCACAGCTCTGGTACTCCGGCTACGAGCGCGCTCTGCTCCGCGCTTATTTGCGCCTTCCTCAATCTCCCATAGGCTACCACGACGCCGTGATCGGCGGGGACAGACAGTGGGACCAACGGGGCGGCCGAGGTGGCGTCTGGACGGCAAAAGAAGGACTCTGGCTCCCCTGGGGCGAAGTCGACGGCGTGTGCGGCTATTTCGACCAACTCAAAGTAGTTTTCCCGGATAACAGAGGGGTGTGGCTGCACGAGCTGGAGGGCAAGCAGGAGGAAGAGAGGAGGAAGGCGGAACAGGAGTATGAGAAGAGTGTTCAGGAGGCTGAGGAGAAGGACATTAAAAGGGAGCAGGAGAGGAAGAAGAAGGAGGAGGAAAAGCTACAGAAGGAAGCGGAGCTGGAACAGCAAGCCAAGAAACAGAAAGAAGACGAGGAGAAAAAGAAGCAGAAGGAAGCGCAGCAGAAACAGAAGGAGGAGAAGCCCGAGGGCGAGGATCCCGTAAAGGCCAAGAAGGAGAAGGAGGATGCGGCGAAGAAGCAGAAGCAGAAGGAGGCGTTGGAGAAACAGGAGAGTGAGGGACAGAGGAGGCGGAGGAGATCGATACGGTGAGCGGGGTGGCTCTGTATCTCATTCTCGATCTTAGTTCGTTGTGCATATTCCGGCGCTTTCTTTTAGCCATCTCAATCGATTTCAATATGTTTGTTCGAAGCGTATTCGCGATAGCTGCAGCAGTCATTTCTGCGTGCTTGGGCGGATGGTACCATATCTTTCTGATGGGCGGTTTTGGCGGATTAGGAAAATATCGAATAGATGGGCGGGTAGATCGGAGACCTCTGAACGGTCTTTTGGAATACGCATGAGTACCTAAGGTCTGCACCTCTTTGCTGGTTCGCGTCGCCTCTGTGTGCCTTTGCTAAGCGGTGTCGGCTCGTGCTTCAATGGGCCTCGAGACGTCTGGGGTATGAGGCGGGTGAACGTGATGTTGTAGCGGTTGGGTCGGTTGACTGCGGTGTTGATGCCATAGCGTTGATATGATGAAGTGGCTTCGATGTCTGACGTGTGGTGAGCTTTCATAGCGGTGGATGCTAGGAAGATAATGGATGAATGGGGCTTTGAGTATGTGTATCGATGCAGAGAAATCGAGTTTACTGGACCACTAAGATAATGCATGTGACGTTAGAAGTTATCGGCAACGGGAATATAGTGCATCAAGGAGTGATTTAGGACGATCGAGGCTATAGGATCGGGGGTTGTTTGGGACTGTAATGTTGGTTCTTTTGAGGGTGAGGTGTTTGGCTTCTATCACCTTGAGGTTGATGTCACATAGTGCTTCGAGGCTGGGGGATTTTTAAATGAAAGCGAAGTTGGGGCGTTGGTCGAGCATGGGTGGGGGAAGATCTGTGAGTGACATGGACCTTTTAGCTTGGGGAGGAAATGTTCTCTGCATTGTTCACTCGGAAACCACTTTGAAAGGCGTATAGAGAGATTCAGACAAACGGAAGAAACATTAGCCCGGTCGTACGGAATCGCACTGTTTCTGCTAATATGGATTCCTTCTCTGAAGTCCCCACGAAGGTAAGGACATGTAAGTGCTCTGGCCACATGACAAACATATATCTTTGAGTTTCTCAACTGACAAGAGGACTCGGTCCATCGCGAGTTCAGTTATGGCTACGACATCTTCGTTCTACCCTTTGTGGGTGGTTTTGACGCGCCAGGTCTTCTGGAGCTGAACTGAGAAGAACTCATGGGGTTTGCGATCGCGCAGCGGCGTTGTAAAGGAGGGTCTAGAGAGCTGGACACTAGGGAGGCGGACCCGAGGTGTTTGTTAGAGCTGTGTAACGCTATTTTTGCGGAGAAGGTGTTTGTCTTTATTTGGAGATGGGGATGGTAATAGAGGATGCACGATAAAGGAAACCTCTTGTTTCTTTGGACAAATGTTGTTAGTCTGGGTGAAACCTAGGCAGTATCCATCATGATCAGGTCCAGAAGGTCTATAATCAGTGAGAGCTTAGAAATGAAAAGCACGTTGAAGTCTTGGAATTCTTATATTTAGTGGGAATAAAGTCGAAGATGGTGAGGAATCTAAGTACCTGAATCTTGGGGAGGAATTACGCGCTAGGGTTTAGGTCCCGGCTGTCAATTGAAGATGCGCATGAATGAGATGTTGGCTGAATGATTCCTGTGTGCGAGAACACTGGTAACATAGAACATTACGTGGTGTAGGTAGTAAGGTAGAGACTTTTGTGGAAGGCAAACCGAAAACATGCACTGTATCTTTAATCGCGACTTTTCACTTCCACTGTGACAGCACATGGTATGTGAAGTAATAACAGGAAGGTAGGTGATATATCCTACGCCTCATTCCTACTCCATTCCCTCTTCGCGATCAAGTTCTGAGTTAAGGGTAGCCCCATGAAACCTCCACGCCAACCTCCGTTGCACATGGTTCTCTTCAGGTTTTGTTGTCAGCGCCTTCATGAAAGCGTCCTGACTCTTTGGATACCACTCGTCCACCCCTTGAATCTTCATCATCTTCGCCCTATCCCCAAGCTCTACCCGATCATATGCTACATAATGAAGCTTTTGCTCACAGACCAAGCGTCCTTCTAAGCCTAAGTTTTTCAGATTCTCATTTGCATCAACAATCGCCTTGCTCATGGCTTTCCATTGGTCGTTTTTGGCCTGGAGCTCCTCGTGCTCTTTCTCTACGCGTTCTGTGATGATAGAAGCGAGGAGGGTATCATTATGTTTGTCAGTCGGACGATTAGGAACGCCACGGATGGTGGAAGCTAGATCAATGTGCGAGCAGCGCTGGATTTGCATGGCCAAACCGTAAGCCAACTGGAGGCTATACTCTGTACCGCGCTTACGGAGTTCTCTGATGGCAGGAAGGTACGCCATCAACTCTTTGCTCAGTGTATTCGAAGCAGTAGGATTACTATAATCAACTGTCGTGCTCCTTTCCTTGAACATGAGATATTTCGCCTCTATCTCCTGGTACATCTTTTCGGTTACGTTTTCTAAGCCGTTCAACTGAGTGTCAGCGAAGTCAAGTCTCTGCTTAAGCATGGATGATGTGTAATCTACAGCAACATAAGCTAAGCCTTCACTCGTTCTCATAACATGCAGAGTAACGTACCAGTGATCGAGCCCTTCTTCTCAATAAAATCATATAACAACATTATTTGCCTGTTTTTGGCCTCTAGCTCATCTCCCATTTTCTTAACGACTTGACCGGTTCTTGTGGACTTTTTCAGGGCCTCACGCATTACCGAGGAAACCAAGGTCTTGCCGTGAAAGCCAAGTTGCGGATCGACTTGGTGGGGGCCGAACTCATTAGTTGCCATGAGCTCATTCAGTCCAGCAATATCAATTCTAGCGAATCGTGCTTCGCACGAGCGCTCTATAGCAAGCTCATCAGCTTGCTTCTCGGCCTTCTTCCTACGGTTGAATTCCCGGAAGAGCTCTTTGTTATTGATGCGCCGCCTAACATTACGGAGAGGTATATTGTTGGAGTCTGAGGGAAGAGCTCGGCGGCGTTTAGAACCACTGAGCATATTGCTGATTTGGGAGAGTGATTGGTGAATGGTGTGAGTTGATGGAGATACGATGTGTAAAGCTGTGGGGTTCAAGACGGAAGCTTAGCGGCTATTGAGGCATGTAAATCGCCGAATCACGAGGAGCCTGTTTGTATTGAGGAATATCATTTGCCTTGGCACCCTGCTAAAGTCATTCCTCAATAAAAACGAACTCCTTGTAAGAAAAAGGCGACATGCTAAGGTTTGGGCCTCAGCGCCAATTAAGATGCATCGCGAGAGAGACGCGAGGTCACGTTCCCGGACTTCTGACGATACGCATCAAACAATGGCATATCAAATACCTGTCTCAACTCCTCATCCCGTCCAACAACCTACTTATCCAGATCTAAATCCCTATGTAGTAGTATCTACATCACCTTCTCTAACGCTGCGCTGCTTTCTGGATACCCCTCCTTGACTCCCTGCACCTTCATCTCATTGCTCTGTCCCTCATTTCTTGTAGATACTCCCTAGGCTCTTCTTCTCTGCAGCCACGATACTCTATCTTGTGCCAACGCTTCGAAATGATAGATGACATCAAATTATTTCAACTTTGATCCGTGGGCCGAGAATGGTGAATCCTGGATGCGTGCGGGGTGTGGATGTGCGAACAGCGTTGGATCTCAGAAGAACCTATGTAGCCATTTGCCGGCTATAGTTGATACCATACACACGGAATACGCTAGTAAGAGATATATAAGGTACTATCTAGTGGTTGAGTCTATACAAAGCTATTGGGTCAAAAACATTTTTATGCTTGTTATCTTCTTGGAACCGGACGTGTTTGGGACAAATTTCATCTCAGATTGCTGTTTTTTAATTGTACCATTCGGTCATTAATTGAACCGCCCTATGCGAAGTTTTTTACGACAAAGGATATGGGGAATTGTGGGTACTTTGATATTAACGTTGCTTGATGGTACATACATTCATCCTTAAACCATACGCACAATACTCGCAGAACTCTCATTTAATCTCTCTATTACCATCCATGAAATCATACAACTCCCTAACATGTTCATCCTAACCCCAAATCAAATAATACCTCTCATGCACACCACCTCCAACTCTTCAAAAGCCATCAATATTTCCGCAAAAAATCCGAACAGCTGCGCGAATTGCGACAGTCTTTCGTCATGTCAACCGCAGTCATACAGCCGATTCCTTCTATCGCTTCGTCCAAATTGTCAATTCCGAAGAGATCGTTAATGACGTTGACAAATTCATCGCGGCACGTCTGGGCTGCTGAGGGGAGATGTTGCGGGGACGTTTGGACGTGGATGCCATCCCAATGTATTGGGAAAACGAATCATGAGGCGGAGTGTGAGACGTTAGTAATTAAACTTGGACGGATGGCGAGGAGGGATCTAGAACTTGCGCTACAGGAAGAGTGACGAGCTAGTGTTTAGGTCCCGGCGTCGATCACATGGCGTCGCGCTACGACACGGTGTCACATGAGCGTATATTAATACTAACATTCCGAAGTCGAGTGCATATTTTGATTAGAGGGGTTTATGGTCGCTTCATGCAGTTTTGAGAAGTTTGGTGCAATTGGTATAGGCTTTAGGTAGTTACTGCCCCCTTTTTTTTAATATCTTTTCATATTGTGAGACGGATTTAGCAGTTTGGAATTAGTATCTGCTGCTTCACATGTAAATGCATTCGTGTAGACCACACTCTTCCACAGTCACGAAAAGGACATACTGTATGTTACCACCTCTCAGAAGAATAACAGGGGTCAGAAATACTCATTCAAGGTAAAGCTGGTAGCTAGAGTAGTTCTTTGTAAGGTTGTCTCAAATCCCCTCTTATTGGGTTTGATTGTCCTGCATTTTCCTCGAACTCGAGAACAAGCAGTAAATCTGCCAATCACACCCCTGAATTGGCGTGATTCTGGAACTCCTCCTCTTCGTCCTCCCTAGTCCTCTCAAGCTCATCCTCGCTTCCCCTCTCCTCCTCATCAAAGATCATCCCATGCAACCCCTCCCTCTCCGCCCCAATTAGTGGAGCGCGCTCTCCTTTCTCTCTCTGAAAGTGCCCACCCACACTGATCGCTAGGGTACTCAACCCATGCATCATCGTACTCCCCAGTACCACAAAACAAATAATCGGCCAAACCAACACCACAGTCCTCTGTATCTCCTCTGGTAAGTCGGTCGGCGGTTTGGGTAGTGGGATAGAGGTATCGGTTTCTAGCTGGGCTCGGGCTTCCATGGCGAGGAAGAGGGCACCGACACCCATGGGGCCGAAATGGCCGGCGAAGAGGGCTTCGGTCGAGGTGTGTACGTTTGGGAGTAACTTCATTTTGTACAGTGAATACACCACTGGAATGCGGCGGAATAGGAGGATCAAGACCAGAATGGCGATGAGACGGAATGGTGTGATGGAGTCGAGGCGGTTGAAGCTCTCCCAGGGTATCATGGCGCCGAAGAACACAAACATGGTACTGTTGAGCATGAGGTCGATGACAACGGGCAATCTTGTGTCTTCCGTAGGACAGTTGCCGTTGTGTGAGAAGCCGATGCCGGCGCAGAAGGCAACGAGGAAGTCGTCAACGCCTAGGGTTGAGGCGAGGCCGACGGAGAAGATGGCGAGTAGGAAGTAGAAAGCTAGATAGCTCGCTCGGCCCATCATGCCGCGGTCATGCGAGAACCTATACGCGAGGTTGAAGAGGTATCCAATTGCGAGGCCAATGAAGATTCCCAGGACGCATTGATACAGAATGGTGATGAAGAACCATTTCTTGACTGCGCCGCCGACGGTGCTCCGGGTCAGAATGCTAAGACCTACGTAAAGGAAAGGGAAAGAGACGCCGTCGTTGCAACCACTCTCCGCAGACAGCAGATCTCTTATCCGTTTCGGCACGCGGGTGCTGAACTGGCTGTTGGCTAATACGGAAGCCGCGAGTACAGGATCAGTGGGCGTAAGGCATGCGGAAATGATGAGTGCAGTTGCGATATCGGTGTCGAAGATGATGCCGATGAAAGCTGCGCAGACGATCCATCCAAATGTCATCACAGGTCCAAGCAGAATGAGGACATCCTTCCACTTCTTCTTGAAGTAGTGTTCGGGGAGCTCGAGACCAACGGCGAAGCACTGGACGCCGACGATGATACGTGTGAATTCTTGGACGACATCATCGGAAAAGCCCCATTTATAGGGTGTTAGGACGTTGAATCCTCGAGGCCCAACGATGATGCCCCATAGTGTTGCGAGAGGTGGTTCGGAAAGGTGGAGGCGGTTCCGTACGAGGACTGAGAAAAGCGCGTAAACCAGGAGGAATGATGTGATGACAAGATAAGTCAAGTGCGGAGGCGTAAGTTCCAGTTGAGACCAGGCCATGTTGTCAGGATTTCGATTCTTTTACCTCCAGTAAGGTATTGAAGCAGAATTAGATAGAAGCTAGAAGGATTGACGAAGCTATTTTTCTATTCTAGATACTGTCAATTCGCTAGAAAGGGCTATATACCTAGAAAGGAGGTGACGCTTTTGATTTTAGCAAATATGAAGATAGGAAAAAAAGGAAAGAAGGAACAGATGCTGAAGCGAGGAGGTTGAAAAACGCTCGAACAGGATCGGCATGAAGAAACGTGAATATCAATGACGAAATGGTAAACAATTAAGGCACTAGTGTCAATGCAGGTCAGCTTGATTTTTGGATATTCGCGTAATGTGATTGGATGGTATATAATAAAAAGAGGCGATTAAAGAATTACTTTACCCAAATAGTGGTCCCCCTGGTGTTCCCGAGTCATGCACGGTCAGCTTCGACTATGTTTCAGATAAATTGGGAGCTGAACGGCCATCACGTCCCCACACGTGATTGTTGGAAATATCCACGGATGCGTTCGATTCAAGCCCACGTGCTACAAAGCACCTCCTCTTTTATGTGGATATATTTGACCGGAACGCCTGTTCCGCCCGATGCAACTCAATTTCCTCGCTTGCCGTCGCGGCTGGTGTGATAATACATGCAAAAATTACAGCCAAAAAGTCCCAGCAAATGCAAGAATTGAATATATAACTGTGCGATTTCATTTGTAGTCGTCTGGCGGGCTAGAGAATAGGCCAATACGTATCCTATGAGCCTGATGACATAAGGTTAGTGCTTGATCATATATATGAGATGTTGGGGAGCTTACTGCAGGCAGCTTTGGGACAACGACCGCAATGGTGGCCAGCATATTGATAATAAAATAAGTGAGATCATAGTGGGTGTAATGTGTGCTGACAAGGAACAGCGCAATGGGTACCATGAGAAGGAACTTCTTTGCAGGTGTGTATTGGTCCCCGTTGTCAATCTGCTCCCACATGTTGAGGTTGTCGAAGGCGCCGGCGTTAAAGTCGAAGGGTACACCACGCACGTAGTGGAACATCAGGTACGAGGCGGCCATGTACGAGATGTTGGTCAGGGTCCAGGACGTTTCCTGCGACACACCGGGGATGATGTCGAATAAAATCTTGCCGATGACGATGAGAACAACGTGGATGGCCCATGCGCCTGGGGAACACATGTTAGCCGGCGTACGATGAATGCTGTCACATGGCAGGCTTCAAGAAACCATTTCCCCATGTTTCCCAGCTTGTATTGTGAGGATCCACTCACCCTTTGCATTTACCCATTCTGCGTTCAGGTTCGGCAGCGCCGACTGATCGCTGAGCTGTTCCAAGGACTCTGGGGGCTCGGTATACACCAAACTACTTGAGCGCCTTCGGTTGACCTTTGCGGCATCGAGAGGCATTCTGGTGGGTGACGGGCGTAATTCGCGTGGGCGTGGGTCGCCTGCGAAACTCAGACGAGTTGAGCGGTTGATGATTGAGGATGACAGTTTGGCGGTAGTGACGAGGCTCGAGAATGAGCCTGGAGATGGGGTGGTGGGAGAAATTCAGGGAGGTGACGGCGGTGTGAGCGGGATTCTAGACGCAGCAAGAGGATTAGAATGGTCTTGCGGGCGACGACCGTTGTGGGGGTTCCGGAAGGGGACTTACTGCTGGTGTTGCGTATGCTTCTGGTCCGGCGAATCCGCGTTACGGGGGGTTCGAGCGAATAGCGAAGGACGAGTGCCTGGTGGTGATGGCGGGCAATGAAGCTGTGCGAGATGGGTGTCAAGGGGTGCGAAACAGTGAAGGACTGCAGCTTCCCCTGGAGTTCGGAGGCGGAATTAATGTTGAAAGGGAAGGCATCTACGTTGCGCTTCCCGCGTCGCGCGAGGCCGGCACGTGCACCATGGGAGCGCAACCTCAACACCACACGCTCGCCGCTCACACCACCACCACCCCATCTACACTCTCCCCATCGCCATGGCCTCCGAAGCGCCGCCCCCGCTGGATGGCCAGCTTCAATCCGCTGCCGCCCCTCCAGAGGCACCCGACAGCGCGCCGAAGCCCAAGCGCTCGTGGAGGTGAGACGGCGCCCTGACGGTGTTCGCGATGCGTGAGCTTGAGCTTGAGCTGACAGCGCGACAGGCGGAAATACCGAAAGATGCGCGCCAAATTCGAGGAGACCATTACCACAAGCAACACCCTCATCAAGGACGAGTTCCGGCAAATGGCCCTCGCGCGACGATTGCAAGAGCAGAATGAGTGCGTTCCCACGGCCTCATGATTGCACGCCAGCTAACGGGCGCATAGCCAAATCCTCGAAGTGCTCCTCGACATGAACGACGCAGCGCGCCTGCCAGCCAACCTTCGACTCGACCTGCGCGAACTCTCCGAAATCGATGCTGCCATACCCGCGTTGGAGGTGGACCCCGACCCCGAAATAATACAGCAGCGGCTACAGGAGCTCAGGATGGACCTGGGCCAGAACCTCATCACGCCAGAGGAGTACGCACGGAAGGCCGATCAGCTGCACAACCCCAAACCCATCGTCTCAACACGCACACTCGCCGCCTTGCTCGCAAAGGTACCGCATACAAGCGAGCTCCCCAACCCCATACCAGACGGCCTCGAGCTGAGCGAGCATGCCCCGGGATACATGTCGCCATCTCACGAAGAAGAATACCTCCACGCTACCGACGTAGCTCTGGCAGACCCCACCATCTACGACCCAGAGGCTCACGACGGCCGCCCTCTCCGCATCACAACCTCGCATCCCATCCCCAACGAAAAAGACCTCACAATCCAGAATCCTGACAGCGTCTACAATTGGCTACGGAAACACCAACCACAGGTCTTCTTACAGGACAAAGACCCAGCGCATCCTGAGAATGTATCAGAAAAGTCGTCAGCGCGGCCAGGCAACGGGTCTCGAGGAGGAAAGCGCCAATCGGCTGTCACCGCAACCACACCCGGGCCCAAAACCGAACACGAGCTTCCAGAAGAAGAAGTCGGCTTCATCCCTGAGACAGGCACAGCAGGGAAGGGCAAGAGGGGGCTCAAGGAGGACGACACAGCATACCGGCCGAAAGGGGGCAGCAGTCGACCTGGGAAGCGGAAGCGGGAGGAGGGAGACACACCTGTACCAAAAGGACGGAAAAAGAACCGCGTGAGCGGAGCTGCTTCGACCAGCTGACGCACCACGAAAAAAATTGGCGAACTTGCTCACATTTTGTAGATATATATCGTGACATTCTTCCTGCTCCGAGCGCTGCTATTAAGATTGATTGAATGGCCTCCCTGCGGAGACCGATTGGATTGTAAACTAGGAGTTACCCGACGCGACGGCATGCATGGAGCCGTGGGTGTGCCGCCCCATCACAATCCGGCGCGAGGGGAAAAAGGACCGCCGAAGCCATGCATTGGTCCCTGGAACGGACCGCTGCCCCGTGTATTATCAGCTTCGAAGGCGTTGGCGCAGGACGGACGGGTCGGATACCCTGGACGGTTTTGGAACGCTTCACACCGCGGAATAGCAACGGTGGGAGTGGTTCGATAGTGCTTTAATGACGGGTCTGAGGACGTGTTTGATACGCGAATCAATACATTCCTAAAATGCTAGTTGGTTGATATGTGGATGTTCTTGTTCCGGATACGATATGCTACACATAATACATCATGCCCCCATCCCGCCTATCTCCTTTGACTCTTCCCCGCCAACACGGGGACCGGCTCCGCCGTCGGATACGTAAATGGCAGCGCCGTAGCAATAATCTTGCTCCCGTCCAGCAGTTCCCCATTGTTCAGCTTCTCATGATCCAGCCTCAGCTTCTTCTCCCTGCTCTCCTCCAGATACTTCTTCCGCTCCTCAGTCAACACCCACTCTTTCGGAAACTCGTGCCGCACTTTCGGCTTATGATGTCTAAAGTCAAACGGCACATCCTCAAATGTATCTGCGGGGTCCTTTGCAGCGACGAGAAGTTTGGAAATGCTGTCGCCCAGGAAGCGTTTGTTCTGGGGCAGGGTATCGAAGAGCTCGCAGGACATTTTTATGACTTCAGTGGAGGGGTTGTAGCGGGGCCCGGAGAGTTTGATGAGTTTGGAGGCTTGGACATGGGTGAGGCCGAGGTCAGTGGGGGAGAACTCGACAACGACTTTGTTAGTGGCTGGATGCTTTTCGCCGAGGTAGGAGGTGTAGCGGAAGCGGAAGGGGGTGGATGCGGTGGGGACTTCGAAAGGGCGGGCAAGTTCTGTTGTCCATTAGCCTGCATGATCCATACAAGCGATTGATGTGGAAGGTGATGAGGGGATGTACATACGGTTCAACAACGGCAGCTCCCAAGCAATCAACCTTGCATACTCCCTCAACTCCCGATGTTTCTCCAACTCCCCATGCCCCAAACTCGTCAGATCATCTCCATAGTAGTCCTCGTCCGGCCCCATTGACTCCTCACCTTCAGCCCAGAACCCTAGCTTCTGGAACTTATCATCCGCAGGCTCGAAATCCTCGTCGCGTGTGAGTTCGTAATCGGTCGCCCATGGGATTCCATGTTTTCCGAGCCGGATAGCCTCTTTCTCGTTATCGGGGTGAAGCGCTTTGAGATCAGAGGACAGCTTTGCGAGTTTGGCGGCGGTTTCTGAGGCGAGGCGTTGCTCGGCGGTGGGTTTTGGCCGTGCGGGTGGTCGGGTTTTGGTAGGAGGTTTGGACTCAGACGGTGTGGTAGAGGGTATAGCATTGGCTTCTATTTTGACCGCGGATGCGTCCGTTGCTGGGGATTGTGGTGATATTCTCTTGGAGTCTTGCGATTCTTCATCGTGCCGCCGAGGGGTCGTTGAAAGTGGGCGTTGCCATTGTGCGGTACATTTGGGAGCGAGGCATTGAGCTCGTATTCGCGGGGGATTTCGGCTGGTGTTGAGGACTATCCGTCGTGTTACTGAAGCCATTGGTGAGGTTTGCGGGAGTGTTGATGTTCATTCGCAACTTTTCGCCGCGAACACCTCCGGTCTTGGCGTTTGTGGAGGAAAGTGCAACCGTGCGCCGGGCCAAAGCGAGGCTCCCTTCCCTCTCCAACTCGCACATCAACTATCAGGATCGCTTGGATTTCAAAATGTCGACGGATTCGAACAAGAAAGTTTGCTTTGTTACTACTGGAGCTACAGCACCCTTCACTGGACTCATCGAAGCTGTGCTCCGACCATCATCTATCGATACACTACGAGCATATGGGTACACACATCTCTTGATCCAGTACGGAAGCGCAAAGCATGTTATGACAGAGCACGCCGGAATTGCTGTTCAACGCCTAAAGGAAGAGCGTGGAAATACGACTTTGGACATTGACGGTTTTGACTTCGACCATGACGGCCTCAAGGCACAATTTAAGTTGGTGCAAGATTCTAAGGGTTTGGTAATCTCGCATGCTGGTACGTTTACCTGAACTACAAGGCAAGGTCGTGAATCTAAATGATAGAAGGCTCGGGCTCAATTCTTGCGGCACTGCGCTTCCAGATCCCACTCATTGTGGTGCCGAATACCCAGCTGCTCGATAACCACCAAGAGGATCTTGCTATCGCCATGGAACGATCGAACTATCTGATTCGAGGCGATGTCACGTAGGTGTTACCTCTGCATCGGAAGACTGTGTTTGACTAGAGTCTCTAGCAATCTTGCGCCCGCGATCAAGAAGTCCGAAACGTTCAAGGATCAGATGGCCCAGTTTCCTCCCGTCACAAGTGGGAAGCACCGCGAGACTAAGAGTTTTGCGGCGATCATGGATGAGACGATGGGTTTTCTGGATTGAAAGCTGATTCATATTTGAATTACTAACATGAAGCCCAGATCGCGGTGGTGATTCTGGTGGCCGTCGTGGCGCATATCAACTAGATGGAGTAGCATATGGCGAGCACAATTCGAGACGCCAACAAGCAGCAAAAGAACCTGCTCTCTCAGTGACGCACGAAAATACCGCCATTGTCAACTTTTTAAAGGAACTCCTCTGTTAAGCCTTACGCATTGGACTTCGCCTAGCAATCGAAACTTCCTCGAGTATACAGCATAAGCAGCACTTCACTATACGATTCGATGAGTGAGTCGCATAGCGGATGTCGGAAAGGAAACTTTTTACAGCTGGGTCCGACGAGTGTGAAAAGTATGCGTCGACTGGTTTTTACCTCGTGTCGTTATTGCAGAGCTTTTGGTGTCATCTTGTCCAGGAGCACTGGTGGAACTTCATCTCATGAGGTCTTGAGCTCTCAGTACTCGGAAAACTTAGGATAGTCCACACTTAGGACTAAAAGATCTTGTACACGGCGTAAAGACCAATCATAGCCCAACATCATCCAAGTAACAAGTAATTACCCAGAACTTATTCCGATTCCGTACTTCCTCTTCTAGTACCTCTTTTCCACTTTAGTCAATCGATACTTCGTATTATATTTATCAGCATCCATCATCACTCACACACCACAATTTCTACCCTGGACTGGCAAACGTACAAGGCAACTCTCGTGTTGTCGCAGTCACGCGATACAGAAATGGTCGCGTCTGGAGGTCGCTTGTGGCGCCGCCTCGTAATTTCCTCCTGCAGCTTGTCCTTAGAATAACCGCCACCAAACCCAGCTGAGCAAACTATCAATTTTATCGATACTTTTGATCTCTATCATTGACCAACCGAGGTTGAAGCTGGTTCTTGCCTCTCCGGATAGTCGCACGAGGCGTGCTGAATTGGTCTGCAAGGGGACGCAATGGTATGCGGTACAAAACTAAAGTACTTTCCGTTTGTTTGAACTGTCAACCGTATCTCACGATCGTTCCTTCACTCGTTGAGACACCCCTTCTAGGTTTTCGGAACGAACTTAGCTGGTTATCGACCACCCCTCGTTCTGGTCAAACCACCCAACACTCGCTTCGGATTATTTTGCCCTCGCTTGTTGGTTGAACACATCGGATCACTTAATATAATTGTCTAATATAGTAAATCGACGCGTAAATTCTTTCGTTATGCATTTCAAGTTTTCGATTACAGCTATTGCGGTAGCAGCAACAGCTCTGGTCCTCGCAGCACCTACACAGTGAGTTTTCTATACCGAATATGAGTGCCTTAAATTGAAGACCTTGACAGAGATCTTCAGCCGAGACGTGTAGCGTATAACTGGGGAACGACGAAGCTGCGAGGAGTAAACATTGGCGGGTGGCTCGTCATCGAACCCTTCATCACACCCTCAATCTTCACAAAGTACAGCACGGCCGCCTTCACAGTAGTCGACGAATGGACACTATGCCAGAAGCTGGGCAAAGCCGGCTGCTTGAACGCTCTCAAGCCCCATTGGGACTCTTTCGTCACGCTCGCCGACTTCCAGAAGATTAAGAACGCAGGATTCAACACAGTTAGAATTCCAATTGGATATTGGGCATATCTTGACGCAGCTGGAACATACACTTTTGGAGCGGCACCATATCTTGACAAGGCCATCGGGTGGGCGCGACAAACAGGTCTGAAGGTTATCATTGACCTCCATGGAGCTCCCAAATCGCAGAATGGATTCGACCACTCGGGTCACAAACTCGCAGCACCACAATGGGGTCAGGGCGACAGTATTGCACAAACTCACAAGGTTCTCAAGACACTGGAATCGAAGTATGCCATCCCATCTATGCAGGATGTGGTGATTGCAATCGAGCTTCTAAATGAACCGTTCCTGTCCAAGCTTGACTCAAACATGGTCAAGCAGTTCTACCAAGACGGGTACAACAACCTGCGCAAGATTTCCGATACCCCAGCAATGATCCATGGTTTGTAAAGCATTTCCTAGGAATGATCAGCGCTAACAAACAACAGACGGCTTCTGGGATCCTGCATGGCTAAACGGTTTCCTCACCAAAGGCACCCAATTCGTCATCGTCGACCACCACGAATACCAAGTCTTCGACTCCAACCTCGTGGCCATGTCGCCCGCCCAACATCGCCAACAGGTTTGCGCCGCGACCAACGGCTACGCAAACTCAGACAAATGGACAATCGTCGGCGAATGGTCCGGCGCCTTAACCGATTGCGCGCCAAACCTCAACGGCTTTCGAGCAGGCAATCGATACGAAGGAACGTTCCCTGGTAGCTGGAAAATCGGGTCTTGCGCCGGGAAGAGCGGACGGGTGAATACGTGGACTCAGGCGTGGAAGGATGATACGAGACGGTATATTGAGACGCAGCTTGATGCTTTTGAGGCGAAGACTGACGGGTGGGTTTTCTGGAACTTCAAGACGGAGGGCGGTGCTGGGGAGTGGGATTTGTTTCAGTTGCTCGATGGTGGGGTCTTTCCTCAGCCGATTACGCAGAGGAAGTTTGGGAAGTTTTGTACGAACTTTTAAGTGTGGGTAATCGCGTGAGTTGGATGTGTGGGGATATAATGTTTGTTAGATGTGGGAATCTTTACGGAGCATGGCAGCGTCCATTTTTCGATGACATTAATCAGAAGTACACACAGTCATAAACCGTTTTCTCCAATTAGATCATTCTGATTTTGAGCGAAGTGGACTAATCTTGTACGCAAAAGAAACATGTGCGAAGGCTTCTTGCATACTCCGTCGGTATTTTGCACATAACAAGCTGCAGCGCAGCGTTCTTTGTCTTTTCTGCAGCTCCTTTCCGTTCTCAACTGCTTTCAAGCTGCATCTAACAACTATCTTTTCGCATTCCCTTTGTCTCGCAAATATTGCGCTACTTGCCTCGTCGTGTACACAGATTTATTTATCTCCCAGCTCTATCTAGCCACACTCTGTCTTCTATGTCCTTCAACCCACCCCTCCATATATACACTTTTACTTGCGTTTATACCCACGTTCTTCTTTGCGTACTCCAGATTGCGTCGTATACTCCCACCATCAGTTCGATGTGGCATATATACATCCATCATCACAATTTAAATATATGCCATGCCGACAATAACATGGCTACAAAGATTGATGCGTATTTGCACATGATCAGTTCCACACCAAGCAATCTTCTGAATACTATTATGGACTGACCACGCCTTCCGTCTAGTCAGTGCGGCACTATGCAGAATCATGCTTCTACCACATCGAACCTCACTCTCATTCCATGGCTTCGTGGAAGCCTCCACATATAGTTTTTATGGATAAGTTCTCCGGAAGAGTGCAAGGACGAGCACAACATTGGACTGAAGGTTTCGGAAAAGTGCCATACAGTGTAGGTGTTTCTTAGGCTGTCGTGAATTCACCCTTCTTAATTGGTGTTCGCTCTGACTTGCTCCAGAATCAGGTGCTAGACCGAGTTCCGAATAACCCAAAGCATTGGGGGTTCATCTTTGGTTCACGCATTCTGTGATATTTGACGTTCTTCGATGGGATTTTTGATGATTCGCTCGGTTACTCGTCATCATCCATTTTTTGAGCTGATGCTTGCCCTGTCTCGACTTCAACCTCGTCGTATCGACATGGCAACGCAGCAGTATCATAGTCACGAAGGACAACAAAACGAGGCATATGTTGATTTAGGACAAATGTTGGTTCTTCAGAATTTTGTCTGTTGCAGCACTGGAATCGCAAGTCTTTAGTGCCGAAGATCAGCTTCTGGATTTACTAACTCTCAATGTCGTAGATGGTGTTAGGGAACCTTATTATGAGCGACGTGATCCGGAAGCAAAGATCATACTGGGGAAAATATGTGGTGAATTTCCCAACATCATTCTGTTATACCATTGGACACTGCGAGATTCATTCACCAATTTCAGTGCACACGGAACGCAGGACATAGAAGAGACTACCGCATGTCTTTCAGTTTTCGATTGGCTCTCCCAATCGCAACTTGACGTACAATAGCGCACATTAAGTCTGGTGACACGCTAAATTTTACACCAAAATGCCACTTTTGCTACATTTTTAAAAAAGAATTACTAATTTAAATTATTTAAAACTTCAAAATACTGTTAATACTACTAAACGTTTTATATCTAGCTATATACCTAGCAGTTTTATCTTACTGTTCTAAAGTAGCCTTGCTAGAAAGTTAAAAATATTAAAAAAACAGTAAAAAATAGCAAATTTACATACTAAATTAAGGAACTTTAGAATTTACTCTTTTAAACCTTCTCTCCTTTTAGAACTATTAGGTATTATATAAATTTAAAGACGTAATAATACTCTTAGATATATTATTTATACTGTTTAGAATTTATAGCTATTATTAACTAGGATTATTATCTAATTTTACGTAGACGGGTAGGTGAGTTTTGGTGTAATTCGAACGATGTCACCAAACTTAATGTGTAGTACTGTACTATATCATGGTACAAATTTGAGGTAGAATTGTAATTGATCATGCAGGACTACTCAATATGTAAGTTCTCTCCAATAATATATTCTGTAACATCACTGACCTCTTTAGGCGACAATTTTAGTCCCTATGATTTAATGGCAAAGATAAACCAACCCTGTAGCACGAAACAAGAGCGAATGTATGTAGTTCAAGTCCAGTCTTTCTGCAGCATCCGATCGTTATCGCAGTTCCTCAACAACAAAACCTGCACGGTAACCCGTACATGACCGCCTCGATCCACCAAGCATCTTATATCATGTTCGTAGTAATTTTTTTGTTTGAAATATATCGGTATCTGTGTCTCAAAATATGTTACACGCGAATAAGATAAATATTCACTATGCTTCAACGCAGGACACAAGGAACACCGAAACTTATTACGGTGCGTTTCATAGTGACCCCTAGAAGATTGTATGCATGGTTTCTTTTTATTTTGTCCTCATAAGATTTTCCTGACCTATATGTGACCCATGCATAGATCACAACTCTATTAGTGTACTGCCAAGCAGAACCACAATATCAACCCACGAACCGCAACCCCTGGCGCCAAGAAATATGTTACCCAACTATGTTTCTATAATCGTACTTTTCGAAGTTTCCTAGCCTCGTCAGTACCATTATTTTTGTCACTTCACACATCTCCTTCGTAGAAGGAACTTGATCGCGGCTTTAATCAAGAAACACCATCCAACCTCGGTCGAATTCGTTAGACATATATAAAACTGACGACCCGTAAGATTGCTCATGATTTTCCCAAGAACAGTGATCGACGAACGATGTTCACTTTCCTTTCCAAAGCAACACTTTCCATATATGTAAGTTTTGGCTACAGCATCCGAAGAGGAAGGTATTTTGCTAATGGATACATATATCACTTTTCTCCAATATGTATTTGTGACGAGTTCTATATCACCGAAGCGCTTTATGAGCAGCTTGATGAGTGGATTGAGCTCAAGAGATTACATTCGGTCACTTGAAGTATACTTTCACAGTGATACGCCGGACCGCACCATCTCACGAGCCAACGTCCTGCTTCAGGGTTTGCGTATACATCCAACGAAGAGGTCTTCCCATACATTGGCACACTTTACTTACTATGAAGAGAATTCTTACTCACTCGCTGACCGAGATTCGCACCAGATGACTCGTTATGAAACATCGCGCTCGAGTTTCTATTCCATGTCGACGAGCAATAAACCCCTTGGAGCCGTATTTTTCTTTCAGCCGGCAAATCTATAATCAACATCCAGCTAATCTTAGAAAACTGGATTCGACATTGGCAGATATGTTGGACGATCAAGATGCCTGTCTCATCTCGATAATGAGCCGCGCTTAACCAATATGTGCACTTCCCAGTTGGTCAATAATAATGGTGTCGGCAGCCATCGACCCCGGTCAAATCACCCTGTCACAGAAGAAGGTCCTAACAGAACTAAAGGCAATTCCCCGGAGGAAGTACGAATCTACAAAACTATCGGCTATCAGCTTAGAGCGGCGATCCACATGCCGAGAGTGAGAGATCGTGGTCATATCTCGAGGAGACACAATTGCGCCAAGATCATACGTCAGAGAACCTTGGAATCGACAAACATTATATCCTCCCAATTTCGGCTGCTCCAGTTCATGTAGATAATCGACGGGCTGCTCGAAAGACTTGATGTCCGGCTAAAGTGAGAAGACACACCAAACTCGCCGCCAAAGTCTCGAATTGAGCACCTACGGAGAGGCGTAGCGGCTGAATTGCGATATCGTTCTTATCAAGTAAATTTTGCACCCCCGAATGCCAGTCTCATTAGC
Source organism: Herpotrichia juniperi (assembly GCA_014905255.1). NCBI lineage: Eukaryota > Fungi > Ascomycota > Dothideomycetes > Pleosporales > Melanommataceae > Herpotrichia > Herpotrichia juniperi. The sequence goes on along the minus strand of BLYF01000022.1, from coordinate 1,378,627 downwards.
TCGTCTTTCTTCAGGGGACTACCACATAGTAGCCGACTTAGTACAGTTGATCTTACACACATATTTGTCTTGAAAGAAGGAGCGAACAAAATCTACCTGTTAGCGTACTGCCTAGAAGAGAGTAAGGCTATGGCGTATGAGCGCCATTAAAGGGGTATTAGTGACTTCCACGAGAAAGATAGTCCATATCGGACTGATGTCGTCCTCCGCTTGCCAAAGCTTGATGACCTGCACGCATATAACCTGCAGATACCCTTATAAACCTCGAGCAATGTGGTGAGTCAAGAAGTTGACCGCATTCCAAAACTCCTACTATTGTCAAAAGCGATTGAAACTCGAACTATATGGTGAGAGAAGCGAGTATAGATAGTCGTAGCTCTATGGGCCATGAGTAGCTGCATGAGTAAGTACTGCGCCTTTCTTCGTTGGACAGCTCGGGCTACGGGATACTCTAGGATTAGAAAGAAGCTAGTCATCGTATTATAGCTTGACGCAAAGTGAGACGAAGAACATGGATTGGGAAGCGGGTTGCTCTGGGTTGGAAAGAACATGAAGATTCGGCCTCATACTTTAGTTCTAGAGCTTGGTCGCACTACAAATATATATTTGTATGAGATGATTGACTTACTATGTTTTGATCCAAATGAGATTGAGATAGACCCTTGCCATAAAGATCAGAATAGAGCAAAGCTTCAAAGTGCCGCTCAAAGGATCGCGCGGCTTGTTATCCGTATTGTACGAGTTGTTATGAGCCTGAATTTGGTATGGTGTAGAGGGTGGCCTGATTTTTGTGGTGTAAGCTGCGCTTGAT
>BLYF01000022.1:1323693-1377763 GCA_014905255.1 Herpotrichia juniperi | reverse complement strand
AGTACAGTTTTTTTTTTTTTTTTTGGAGGTTTGGGGTATGTTAGATGTAAGAAGAAAGTGGACCCCCAAGTGTGATTGCTAAAGCCGCTAATTGTCGACGGTGCAGCCTATGTCTGCACAGCCCTAATGTCGTTACTGTAGCTGTGACTTTTGCGGTTCTGCCATATGAAGTCAGCACACTTCTAAATTTCCTAAAGTAGAGGACGATTTCTGCTCTTTGTGCTAAGTCAGCACTTTCTACTACTATCTCCTTATGTTTTTAACTTTACCTATTTGTTGTTTCATTACTGATGCATTATTGAGTAAGATTGTCAGTAATGGGATTTATCACATTGGCTTGAACGGATCGAAGAAGAGGGAAGACTGAGGAAAGTCTTTTTCTGCGGCTCACTGCCACTCAAATGCTCATCAAGGTACTCCGTAATGCCGTGATTAACGGCAACATCGCGTATCAACTTGGCAAGCTCCAACCGATGTAGATGTCGCTGATCAAAGGCGTGATAACAGGACCAAGACAACGATTGAGGAAGGAGATGTCTTTCTATTGCCAATAAGTCTCCGCTTCCATATTACCTCGACCCAACTTCGTGGGGAAATCGATAGGTCTCCAAGGCAGATGTGAGCCGCTGCTCGATTGAATCGGAAGGAGACTACAAAAGCATGGAATTGTTTGCCGAATATGATCCTGAAATCTATAGAACGCCTGGGCACCGGAGCCATGTCGTTCGAGGAAGGTTATTACAATGCTAAGCCGCTGAAATAGCTCGCCGCCTTGGAACACGAATGGGTGTAAGGAACCCGAGATCAGACTAGGGCAACAGCGGATGATTGACGTAAGGTTTTGTGCCGGATGTAGATCCATTGCTCGGCAAATCAGGACCGCTGCCCAGGATTTTGCAGAAAGCCTGGTAACTGTGTCCTTCCTATGCAAGTCGAGTAGGGGTTGACTAGTCCCCCTGGCTGCAGAAACTCATGCATGGAACATTGGAAGACGGGTTAAACGTGCGTTAGTCGAGGGCGTTAATGAATACACGGGCGTTCACGTTCAGCTGTACAAGTCGTCGCTGGTTACGAAGCGGGATTGAAGGGTGGGATATGGCTTGGAGTGGCAAGCGAGATGGTTGCAAGATACACATCCTTCTGTTTCCGTAAGAAGATTGACTCGGAGATTCCGTATCTATGTGTCTGGGTTTGCCACCGAATTGCGTACTGGTGTGCTTTGTAGTACCCTCATATTGATGCTGCCAAGATTTTGTTCCTAGCCGTGAAAAGAAGTGACCGCTTCTGGACTACGCCCAGGGCGCGTAAACGCAAGCGGGGAACATCTATTTTCGGTTCTTAACGAAGTGTGGACCATTGCGATTCCGCCACAAGTGGCACTCAACGGGATTCATGCGACAGTGAAGCAATTCACAATACAAAGTTTTAGGTAGCGACGGCAACCTAAGTACTAATCTCAACGACAAGCCTTTCGATACCGTGACCACACTATTGCACGTATTTGAATGAAAGTAAGCATCTTGTTGCTGCTATTGATGAAAGACAGACGAAGTTCAAGTGGTTGTTTCGGAGGCTGCGGACAAACTGCCTTCCGTTTCGGTTGCTAACAGACTAGCCATCTTGGCAAAAAGCTTCCCCCACTTCGTACATCACACTTTGCAGGCGACCACAACATCAAAACACAGCCTCAAGCCCCTATCGCGACACCGGCGCGTGAATAACGCAATGCCAACAATAATCACTCGCAAGAGGAAGGCGCCTTGCGCTCAGGTGAGCAGCGCTCGATGATCGATCAATCCGAGGTACCAAGACGCGGACTTCGCGCGAGATCCGCAGGCGTCTGGGGGAGGCGTGAAGAAGCATCCTATCTGAGCGGGTACCTGTTCCTTCTTAGCACATCATGGTGTTGTTCTGGGGCAATCTCACCACTTCCACCCCTTGGAGTTCCACGCCCGGCCGACTTATCAAGGCGCGATATCATGTCATCAAACACCCGACGGACAACAAACTCAGGTAACTTGCAGCAACGGAGCACCTAGAAAGCATATGCTTGAAATTCCGCTCTTTGGCTAAACGATACCCTCTTCCTCTCAATGCACTCCGTCATTTCACTGTGTTATCGCCTAAGTTATCGCCCAAGTTATCGCCCTCTTATCTCACGTGTGCCTGCGGCATGTCTGGGTTTTATATTGCTGGCCGGCTGCCCTAGCCCGAAAAAGGAGGTGCTTTCACTCTACGTGCTTTTAAGCTTAACATTAGCGACCTCGGTGGTCAGCCGATCAATGCGCGAGATCCAACTATCTCGCTCTCATAGGCGGGAGAAGCACACGACCTTTGGCAGCCTTGTCTGTTCCATGCCTCTTTTCGCCGAGTCATGGACGAGACGATCTGTATATGGCTTCAAAGGGCAGGCTCTAATGTAACTTTGCCTTGCGGGGCGGAGTCTTGGAAGACATGTTGATCGTAATTCGTTCAAGTCCGCACCGCCTCGCAGTTCACGATGGCACAGTTGAAATGGCGACAATGATCGACACTCTACATTCATGAAGGGCAACTGAGATGAACATCCTGTAATTTAAAACCAGCCTATCACAGCATTTCCTACAGTCAGGCCGGACAACAAGGCCCCGAAACGGTATCTGTATCTTGATATGGGTGTTCGTTGCCGGCTAATCTTCTTTATACACTAAATGCAATGCTATTTCTCTCTAAATAACCTCATCAGGCACCTTTCTGTTTCAAATCATGGCACTTCAGCCATACAGAGGATCCCCTGAACACGGCCACCACGGGCGATCCTCGCATGAATTGCCTCCGCAACTTGTGGTGACGGCTCGTCCCGAGATGTTGGGCCTTGTTCACCTGTAGGGAGGTGGTATACATGCGTGGCTATCTTGTAGCCCTACTCTATTCCAATTTTGGCCGGTTCCCCGCTACAATCTCGCCAATAGGATTGTATGTTGTTCAATTGTGCCGTCAACCGGCAGATCAGACAGTTCGACGGTGTCTTCAACGCCTCGTTTTGAGTTGCCACAACCTGATGACTGGTCTCCGTCATTGCAGTAGTCGATCTCTCCGCGTTTACTCGCCTTATCAGCCAAGAGTTTGATTGATTCACAGCCGATCCACCCCGACACCAACCATTGCCGCCAGGAACGGGCTTTTGGTTGAAACATTCGAAAGACCAAATCCACATCCCTAAACTGGTAAGCATCTTAATATGAGCTGCAGTCCGCCAAGCTCTGGGCATTTGACCTTCAATAGTATCTGGCCGCTTGCTCTAAGCTTCCTCTTCTGAAAGCACACTGTCATAGCTATTGCCGTGATCATGGGGGAAACACCCCCGATCTACCCGGTATCACCTAGGCATACCTCCCCACCTAGGCAGGAACCAAGCATTCACAGCTCACATGGAGTACGCTGCGAATGGAGGCTGTTTTCTGCGCAGTACCTTGAAGACATGTGGTACCTCCCCTGTCACCGATCGTCATTCCTAATTGGAAGGTGAACATCATCACATTCACCCAAGCGTATTCATTATGAGTATATAAGAGGCATCAATGTCCCTCCATTAATCTTCACGCAAGAGCCACTTCACTCACTGCCCACCAACAACAGCCCTTCATTCAGCTTCAAGCAACTCCCTTCGACAATCCATCAACATGCGTTTCGAACTCGCCGTCCTCGCCACCGTGCCATTGGCTCTGGCCGCGCCCGTCATCACTCCCCGTGCTGGAACGGTCATCCCCGGAAAGTACATTGTCAAGTTCAAGAGCGATGCTATCCAGGACGTTGTTGGAAATGCTATTAAGCTGCTCCAGAAGTCCCCCGACCACGTGTATGGCTTCGGAAAGTACAAGGGTCTGGCTGCTGAGATGAGCGATGAAATTGTTGAGCTCATTGCTGCTCTCCCCGGTGTAAGTAGTATTTACCAGATTATCAGATTCTGAGTACTGATTATTCCAGGTTGAATACATCGAGAAGGATGCCATTGTCAAGGCCAACCTCGGCACTGTCGAGAAGCGCGCCTATGTCACCCAGAGCTCCTCTACCTGGGGTCTCAGCCGTATCTCCCACGTTGCTAAGGGTTCTACTTCGTACACTTACGACAGCACTGCGGGAGCCGGCACCTGCGTCTACATCATTGACACCGGAATCTACGTCGCCCACGCTGAGTTCGAGGGACGTGCTACCTTCCTCGCTAACTACGCTGGTGATGGCTCGAACACCGATGGCAACGGCCACGGAACTCACTGCGCCGGTACCATCGGCTCTAAGACCTATGGTGTAGCCAAGAAGGCTTCGCTTTTTGCTGTCAAGGTGCTCGATGCCTCCGGTTCGGGAACCAACTCTGGTGTCATTGCCGGCATCAACTACGCCGCCAACGACCAGAAGACCCGCGCTGCCTGCTCTGGTGGAGCCGTTGGCTCCATGTCCCTCGGAGGTGGAAAGTCTACTGCTGTTAACACTGCCGCCGCCAACGCTGTCTCCGCTGGTCTCTTCCTCGCCGTTGCCGCCGGTAACGACAATGCCAACGCCGCCAACTACTCCCCTGCATCTGAGCCCACTGCCTTCACTGTCGGTGCCACTGACTCCAGCGATGCCCGTGCCTCATTCTCTAACTATGGTGCTCTCGTTGACGTCTTCGCCCCTGGTGTCTCTATCCTCTCCACCTGGTTGGCTGGAGGAACCGTAAGTTTTGCCCTCATCTTCTTACCATATCAAGAAACTAACAAGTATATCAGAACACCATCTCTGGAACCTCCATGGCTACCCCCCACGTTGCTGGTCTCGCTGCCTATCTCCTCGCCCTCGAGGGCAAGAAGACCCCCGCTGTTCTCGGTGCCCGCATTGTTACTCTGTCCAACAAGGGCAAGATCACCGGTCTCCCCAGCGGAACTCTCAACCAGCTTGCCTTCAACGGCAACCCATCTGGTTAAATTACTTGTCTTTGCCAGACTAGTATTATTGCATTGCATGAGTGTTAAGTGATGGATGGTTATGCATAGATTGTTTGTTATGAATGATGAGCATTGCCAGTTTGCATACAAGGATAATGTAGTTTCTAGTATGAATAAATTTGGAGTGTAAAATATCCTACTCATGCAGTGAAATCACGTGCTGATTCTTCTCTATTGAACAGGTTTCAGATCTTCTAATCTTTCGCAGCATGCTCTTCCTGAAACCCCGTATTTGGAGATTTTGACAAGCATTGTTGAAAGCAGTGCGGTTATGTCTCACTTGCCAGGGTTTCGAACTATTACTTATTTTTTCTAGGCTGGCTCCTCGGGCACACCGATCACGATGATCCGGATATGAAGGTCCTGTGTGAGCTGTCCCGGTGAAACTCTGACCTCGTGTCGTGAACTGTTTTCGGTAGAACGTAGTACTGCAACGGTGGTGGTCGTGTTACAGCATGAGTGTACCCGAGACAACGCCAGTCTTATCTTATATGTGGCACAATGAGGCTGTCCACATGTTGATTGTTCTTCGTTTCGTACGTAGAAGTTTGGTTTTCGGATATCGATATTTTATCCTTGCTTTAAGTTTCAAGCATGAGGCTCTTCAGCCGCCGAACCTTGCGTTAAGACAGCCATTGGCTTAGCATAAAGTGCGAGAGGAGAAGCCTGTCGCCCCGGATCATCTGTATCTATCGGTGAAGCGGAAAGTGATATGTTCAGAGTGGCTGAGACAGATACTCTATCTCGCAATTTATCTGACATATGTACGTAATGAGTGTATAAGAAGAGCGGGAGATCTCTGATGTTGATCGATAAAAAAGGACCTGGGTTGATGATGCTGGCTGCGATAGATTGGTATCCTACATTCTTCTGATGGAAGTATATCATGTGCGGTTTTAGTCTCTGACGATGCGAAATCCTCCTGCAAAATTGACGACCATTAGCATGAAGCTTGCTAAAAGTTTCTCAGATATGCTGATCCGTCGTTCACAAATTAAGCCGAACACCACCGAGATGCTTCGGCTGATGTGCAGAAGACCATGGAAAGATCCTTTTTGGCCTAGCCACGATCTATGATCTTCAAGATATCGTATTCACTGACTCACAAACCCTGAGATCAGCCTGCAAACAACGATCCGAGGGGAGGTCAAATTAAGCTCTCATGATCTCCACGCCGATGCTTCGAAACTTTTCCCTAGTCCCTTAGCCACAGCTCTTCCCACTCAATGCATCCATATATTGCACTAGGTGTAATGTTTCAAGGCGTCGGGGCATCGAAGATCATTATCGTCCTCAATTTAGGATCCAGGGACTCGGCGTGGTGTGGACGAATGAAGGCAGCGTGCCTAGCAATGTGGGACTGTGGGGAGGTTGAGGATTTTGATTGTTGTTAATTTGGAGTCGGGCAGGCGGGAGGGAGGGGTTTAAGGGTCCCCGCATGTCAAGGTCACGTGCTGAGAGACTAGGACGTGCTTTCATATATCCGTAGCGTCTTCCGACTTCGACGCCTGGTTCGCACGTTGCTACAACGAAGTTTTGGTCTCAGCACCACCTCTTTTATTTTATTACGCGTTTCCTATCGCAATGGACGTTGAAGATGTCAAGCGGAGTTCATTTCGCTGTCATTGGTTGTCTCGCCTCGCTCCCGAGTTTTTCTCACCCTCCTAGCCACTTTCGTGTTGCCCCGAGTGACGCGACGCCTGGGTCAATTCTCCGACTCTTCTTACAACAGAGCAACGCTGTCATCTAAGAATAGTCGCATGGTGTAGATGCGAAAGACTACAACCTGATGCAATGGGAAGGTCCTGGGACGGAAGGCATCTCGCACAAAATACCCAATAAAGCAACAGCACATCGGCTTTGCGATCACAGACTTAGATGGTAGCACATGAAATGCCTTCAATTCCCACCAATGATAGGCATAAAGAGTCGCGTTTGCGAAAAGTGTTTGGATCTAACGGCTACCTGGACAACCCTCTTCAAACCCTGTCTCGAACTGCCCAGCTTGCGCTCTACACACGTTGTCAGGCCTTGTGCGCCTTCGAGGACCATTCCGAGCAAGCGCTCGTCTCTCGGGCAGCATCCGCGCCTCGTGGACAGACACGAGGTGTGAGAGGACACGCATGACGTCTTATAGACTGTCTGGAGCACGTCGAGCCTTGAATCCTAGTAGGCGCATCTCAAACGACTCGCGATGCTGGGGCGACCAACATGCAGCCCGGGATCTTATCATCGCTTCATGGCCTCCAGGAATAGCGAAGCGACATCTGACAGCAGCCATCTCACATGAAGACGCAACCAATGCATAGCTCCGTGACCACATCGAGGAAGTTCTCCCTCGCTGCGCGACGGCGAGCTCTGGCTATATAAGCACCTCGACCAGCGCACCTTTAGTTGAGCTCGCGAGTTCCGTCGCGTCCACTAACTCGGCTCTTTCCGACTGCGACCTTCTGCTTTCGCACAATACAAGCAGACCCTCGTAGCCTCTCGTATTGTCAGAGACACGGTTTGTCCGTGAGCAGCTCAACTACTCCCACCTTCCACCTTAAGAGCATACCTGTAAGTGTAATCATTTACCCTTTTTTACCCGGGTCTCCCGGTACTCTAACACAACTTACATTTCTCCCTTCGAGTGCGTTTCTCAAAGTCTCCGAGCCTCAAGTAGGCATGCATTTCCAAATCCTTCCGCGTTGCGATCAGCACTGACCTAGTGCTGAAAGGTCGGCTCCAAGGTACCCCTCGTGTTTTGAGCTCAAATTCATTGAGCACTATTGGTTTTTAACCACGAATCTGGAATTGAATTATCAGGCCTCAGATGTAACAATGAAGAACGCCAACCAACGGCCACCTAGCGGGGCAGATTATGGAATATTCAGGAGTTCTCAATCCATCCTAGAGATCACTACACCTAGAGAACGAAGATCGTGACTACTTCCAAGGAGATTTCACCGCCGCTGCACACGAGATTCATCTCGACATGCCTACAAGTTTCCGACAGCAGCCAGTTGCATGGATACACACCAAGCCGGCATGCGGGGACGATGCTGCTTCGTACGCATGCAATACTGCTGTAGTGACACCGAGAGAAGTCATAACAGAGCCACTATAGGCGAGTAACCCCGCTCTTTTGGTGCACTTCGCCATAGACACTCGACTATCAATGTCCGATCACGTCACGAAAGCAGCTGCCATCACATCTCAACTACTTGGAGCCATATCAGCCTTCACTGGCTATGTGCCCGCATAGCACGTGTTCGAAAAGATACCGTCATCACTACATTCATCCTCCTGGAAATTTCCTCTTGCAGACATGCCGCTGGAGACATGCTCGATATTTCGTTCAGTATTCGGAACCCAAGGCAACACTAGCGACGTCCTAATTTGATGCAAGCTCAAAAACGCCTTGCTAAGCTCTTATCTCAACATCCTCTTGGCATGCACCTCAGTTAATATATGTTGCTCCCTAGTTAGTTCCTCTTACGGTAGGTATGCTTCATTCAGATTTTGTTTCAAGGTTTCGTCTTATTCAATAGAATGACGAATTGATTAACTGTCGCACAGTCCGGAATTTTGGCGAATCGATTATCCTTGGTGTTGTCCGCCGGGACCCATGCGCTTTCTCACGAGACCCTCCCCCACCATGTTCTCTCACATGCATCCACCCTCGCAGCCTCCAGTCTGTGATCGCTGTGTGTCGCACGCCATGGATGCTCAACCATCCAGTTCAACGGGACCACGTTCTCCCTTGCCCGGCTCACACCTCCGAATCCTTCTATGCACGGTCATCCAGCAGCCGATTTGCGCGCGTGGAGTTTTTGCAGGTGCACAAAATAGCCCACGCCACGATCACGACTAAACTTATGGCGCTAGCACTCTGATAGTCGTTTATCGCGGCGAGCACGAAACGTCTCAGAGATAACGTTGGATAGGGAGCCCGCAAGTGGACCACGGCGCCAGAGAGGCTACCTGGAGAATGGTCATTCAACACACAGTTGATGCTGACGGGCAAGCCAATCTCTGGCCGTCCCACCTGGAAGAAGGCCTTATCTCACGTATTAGTGACGCTCACCAGTCGCCATTTTCTACCCTAGCCTTTGCTGGAGCAACGTTCGCCGGCACTTTGATATCTCCGGACATATTGCTATCTTCAGACGACTACCCGCCGAACACCCATCGTTGCGGACTTGTGAAGTGGCATTGCGTGCCTCCCGTATGACGGAGGGATCGTGTTTGATGTTCGTTCGCACGGTCCCATCTGACGCCGTGTCAACGGATACCACGTCGATCTCAAGGAACCCCCGGAGGATATTCATGTACAAACGGTATACATTCACAGTCACTGCACCTTTATATTAAACTCCTGCAGCTAAGATCCGCTTTATATCGGACTCTAACCCTTCACCATTTGTCAGGACAGTCTATTCGCCATCGTGTTTACCTTTGGGCAGCCGCGTGCACACGGATTGGCAGGATGCTCTTTGGTAAACCAACAACGGCGAAGACCGTGGGGTGCAGTTGCTCAAGGTGCAGCTGTTGAAGGCCTCCAAGATCCTTAGCGTACAACGAGATTGACGGCATGCGTACGCTCAGCCATCTACGCCGAGCGCAACTATGCTCATTGCCCTGCGTGGAGCCTGATCCTGCTGAACAACATCCCAACTATTGTCTCACCGCATACTGTATTTGATATGTCCTGTTCGGGCCACAACGTCTGCAGGTAAAAATTAGGAATGACCTCTTGTCGGGATCACCACTTGGGAAGGTCCATAAGACAGTTAGAGATACCGAAGTATGTTCGATCCAAAGTATGTCTTGGAGATAACTATATAAGTGATAGATGTGTCGTCAACAGTTTGCTCTTTAGTTCCCAAGTTCAATACTTCAGTTGAATAACCATTACTCCTTACTCAACTCCTCAGCATCGATATTCACGCTTTCAATATGCACTCTGCAATCCTTCTTGCTCTGCTTCCTTATGTGCTTGCGGCACCGCTCATTGTTCCCAGGGGAGCAGCTCTGGTCCCTGGCAAGTTCATTGTCAAGCTGAAGGCTGAGGCCTCCAAAGAGAACCTAGAGGAGGCTAAAGCACTTCTCGCGAACAGCCCTGATCACGAGTTTGACTTTGGAGGCTTTACTGGCTTTTCCGGCAGCGTCTCGCCCTCCGCGATAGCGAAGCTCCAAGCCTTAGATGCGGTATGTGTCACCGTGAGGATCTCTACGAGAGTACCACTCACGCTCAACAGGTTGAATACATTCACCAGGATGCCCAGGTGCACACTCAGGATTGGCAAACTGAGTCAGGTGCTCCTTGGGGCCTTGCACGCATCTCTAGTATCCCCAAGGGCACTAGCACCTACACATTTGACAGCTCGGCGGGCGAAGGAACATGCAGCTATGTCATTGATACTGGAATCCAGGTCGACCACCCCGAGTTCGAAGGCCGTAAGTGCACCCTGTCATGGCTCTTCGACTCGTTCTAATTTGTAAACAGGTGCTACATGGCTCGAGAACTTCACTGGTGACGGTATTGACTCTGATGGCTACGGCCACGGTACTCACTGCGCTGGAACCATCGGTTCAGCCACATACGGTGTAGCGAAGAAGACAAAGCTCTTTGCTGTGAAAGTTCTGGACTCTAGTGGCTCCGTAAGCGACTCGTATCGATCAAAACTTTGCTCACTGACTTATTCATTATACAGGGCACATATGCCGGCGTGATCGCAGGCATCAATTATGCCGCGAACGACCAAAAGACGCGCGACTGCCCCAAAGGCTCCGTGGCCAATATGTCTCTTGGCGGCGGCAAGTCGCAGGCCGTGAACGATGCCGTAAGTTTCTCCCCTTTACACCACGTTCTCTCCCGACTGACGTGCGACACAGGTTGCCGCTGGTGTAGCCGCAGGCCTCTTCTTCGGTATCGCAGCCGGTAACTCCAACGACGACGCGAAGTACTACTCTCCCGCCTCCGAGCCGTCTGCATGCACAGTCGGCGCAACCGATATCTCGGATGCGCGTGCCAGCTTCTCGAACTACGGTGCCGGCGTCGATGTCTTTGCGCCGGGCGTACAGGTCTTGAGCACCTGGATTGGTAGCAGTACCAATACTATCTCGGGAACCAGTATGGCTACTCCTCACATTGTTGGCCTTGCCGCCTACTTGCTTGCTTTCGAGTCCATTGCTACCTCTGAGCTGTGTGCTAGGATCGTGACGCTGAGCCAGAAGGGTGTTGTTACGGGACTTCCGGCTTCAACGCCAAATCTTCTGGCGTTCAATGGTGCGGCTGCGAACAGCACGTTGGCTGCTCGCAACTACCGCACGTACTAGAGAATATTCTAGCTAAAGATTGCTGCTAGGGATTGGGTTCTAGAGATCGAGCGGTGGACAGGGTGTCAGGCGTGATCAGCGGATCTGCTGCATTCCCAGGGCGTTTCGTTTGGGAGCAGATTATCTCTTTACCGACACTCTTTATGAGAATTTATGATATAATGTTTAGGAGGATAGCTATAGAGTTTCATCGTAGGTGGGGGTCTCATATAGTAATGCAGCAGTGATTTTCTTAGTATCTGAGCTCGAAGACGTGAGAAGTGAGAATTGAGAATTGAGAATCAAAGTGTCGAATTATGATTATCAGACCTTTTACAGGACTATTGTATAATGAAAAGACTATGCTACCATAACGACTCAAACGCCGACCGACATGTTCGCTAGTAACGAAATGATATACACGATACAAGCCGCTTCAATCCGTTTCCCCAAATCATCATACCCCTGAATCAAACTGCAAATACCCGCTCCTAGCCGTCCACTCATCCCATTTCCTACACGTTTCCTTCAACCCACACTCATCCTTCACACTTCTCCTCACCTCCTCCACTCCCCCTTCAAGAATCTGCAGCGCAAACCCCATAGAAGCATGCCACCCAACATGACAATGCATCAGCCACGCCCCCGGGTTATCCGTCAAAAATGCAACGACCAGATGCCCAGCAGCAGGAAGCAGTGCCGTGTCCCTTCTTGGCGGGTTCTCCAAATCGAGCAGAGTGGCATTGGAATAGGGACCGGAGCCGGCGGCAAGGACGAAGAAGTCGTGGCCGTGGAGGTGGATGGGGTGTGGCAATGGGATTGCGGATTCCATGACGATGTAGACCCACTCGCCCAGCTTAGGGAGTGTGAGTGCGAGATTGTTGTCCGCGTTAGCATTAGCGTATTTGCTTGTGTTTCCGGAGATGAGTTGGAATAGTGTGGGATCGTTATAGTGAGCCATGAATGTGTTGTTTGATAAGTACCAGCGATACATGTTCTCGTGGTTGGGAAGGACAACGACATCGTAGGTGAAGTTTACGTCTTGGTGCATGGCGGACAGGGGCGCGATGGGTATTAGAGAAGCGAGTGGTTCATCGATACATTCGCTAGTGTAGGTGTAAGGGGTGGAGGTCGGCGTTTTGGCAGGAGACCCAACGTAGCGAACTACGCCTTTGATGTCGTTATATTGCCTGGTTTGGGCACAAGGTTGTTGGTTGTCAGAACGCATCCAGTAGTCACCGACGGGCTGGTCAGCTCTCACAAGGACCATATAGCGTTGACCAATGTTTATATTTAAAATAGTAGTGTTGTAAGGCTAGATGCATTGTTAGTCGTATAAAAGAATCTGTGTCATTAACAGAGCGCTTACCTCAATAGCAGTGAAATCCATATTAATGACCTCCATAGTATGCCCGTCAATGTGAAACTTGTAAGTCGACTGAATCGCAACATTGACAATTCGAAGGAGATATGTCTTCCCTGGCTCAAACCTTTGCGAGAGTTCAAATCGCTGCCCGGTTTGATTGTTGGTCCCATCAACTCCCCAAGTGTTCATTCCGTTGATAAGGCCAGTATCCATCTCGCGTGGTCCTCCTTGCTCTGTGGTGTCTTCGGCTCCCCTATACATTGCGTCGACCCCTACATGTGACCAGTCTTGCAGCATGATGGTGCGTGCGTCGACATCCCAAGTTTTGGAAGTTGGGCCATGAATAATCATAGGACCCATCACTCCCTGCCAAGTTTGTATGGCAAAATGAGAGTGATACCAGGAGGTGCCGTAATTTGAGGCAACGAAAATGTACGTCATAGAATCTCCAGGTGCGATCGGACATTGGGTGAGAGATGGTACGCCGTCATACTCGGAACTATTCATTTGTCGGACGCCATGGAAATGCATAGTTGTGCCGTTACTCTGCAATTTGTTATTGACCGTGACAACTACTGTGTCGCCCCAGTTGGCTTCGATGGCAGGGCCCGGCATTTGGCCATTGACGAGGAGAGCCATCCGTGAAAAACCATCGGGCGCGATCGTCGTGTTTGTGATGTCGAAGTTGTAGTAAACTGTGCGACATGTCTTGGGTGTAAATTTATAGTTGTCGGTGTAGACATCTGCACCGCAGTAGGGGAGAGTTCCCTTTTGACCCTGGCAAGGAATGCAATCGTCATGCTTTGGAACAGACAGTTTCGGACAGACGGAACTCGTTACTGTAGGTACTGGTATTGAATCATGGATCGCAGTCGCCGTAGGTGTCACTGTGGAGCTATAAAACGAGTTGGTCGCAGACGTAATTGGCGTTGCAGTCCCGTTGGTAGAAGAATTGGCCAAAGTGCGGCCGTGGTAGTCCCAACGTGCCTGAAGAGAGGGAACTTCTGAGTTTGGTATCTTGTTTCGGAACCGAAGGTATTCCGATGAGCTGGGGTAATATTTGGGGTCCATAGCTCTTGATGAGGGCATGGTTGACGGGCTTGAGGGGAAGCAAGAACCAAACCTGGATTGACATCCTGTTCTGCAATAGTCCTCCGAAGAACCGCAATAGTTATACTGACTGCAGCAATTTCCAAAATTGGAGTCTTTGCAAGCAAAACCATTGCCACCACCGCAAGTGCCGTCAGGAGAAATCATCCCTTGAGTATTTTCGCAATAGCCGTACGCTAGTTGGCAACCAGTACCACAGTAATCTGCCGTCCTAGCATAGCTTAATACTTCTAAGCATGAAGTAGGGTATATGGAATACTTACGAGCCACAGAACCCAAAGGAACTACAGCAACCCCCAAACATAGAGCCCGAGCACGAAACACCGTTCCCGCAGAGTCCATCGTGACTTGTGTTCGTAGCTGCGACCACCAGTGTACAGCTGACTAGGGCCAACCCTAGACCAGTACTGAAAGTACGCATAGGCAGGTTTTGAAGTATGCAGTATATTAAATGGAATGAGTTTTCGAATATAATCTGAGGGATCCAAAGAAGGGAGTTGTAGAAATGATCAAGTCTTTACACAGAAACTAATCCAATCTCATAGGGCCAAAGCGTGGAAGGTGCCGTGCGATGATGCGGTTTTCCCAGTTCTTATATAGACAAGGCAACCATGTATTTCGATGATAACCCATACGCAGTTGGCATGGCGGTGTTGCCATGACAGGCAGAAGTGTGGCGTACGAAACCTAAGATATGACCGCTTGTTTGTTGGAACTGCAACTGAAGATGATCCACATTCGGCGCATTGCGTCTTGATCCTCGTTTTCTTAGATGATGGGCGCCGTCACTGTGGTGACAGCCGAACAAGCTTTCTAGGGCAAGTCAGATGTTGGGACCCACAGTTGGGCCATCTCATTAAGGACAGCGTCAAATGGATATGGGGATAAAGCGTGGCGCGCGGAAGGTAAGCCCACCAACGATTAAGAAAGATGTTTCAGTATAAATGCCCAAGCTTTGACATCGCTTTATCGTGACTTCCGTGCAGAAAATGCCCGATTTGTGCGCAGAAGAGTGGAAACTCATGGCGTGCACCGATCATACGAACCAATATCTTGGAGCGCAGGCATTGTGTTCAAAGATTCTCATCAATTTATGAACGTATCGTGAGGCTTTAGGCTGCTCTCAGATGGCGTTGCTAGGTTGATGGTGCCATGGCACCATGGTTCTCCTACAGTCGCTCTGTGAATAAGGACCCTCAAGATCAAGTTCCGCAGTCCTCAAGACAAACCATCATACCTAAGGATGCGATCAGGAGGGTAAGACTCGCAATGATACGAGTGAAGTGTGACAGATGCATGTCGTGGTTGTCGTCGGAAAGATGTTGAGACGAAGCTAGTTCGTTCTGGGAAGCGTTCCCTGATTCCCCACCCGAACCGCACACCTGGGCACATCAACAATCCTCTCACCACTCTTCGTCTCTTAATATAATCCCTTACGATGAACGAGGCTTTCGCTTGGTTGAAGTCAAGATTTGTTCGTTATGTCCTAAAGCTCACTTTCATGAAGCCGTCCAAGATGTTCCATGCTATGCTCGGTAGGAACCCGGGCAAGCTGTAGTCATAGAAGCGGTGCTTGTCTGTATGCAGGATAAAGTGTTGGACTTCGACTTAATTTTCCTGAGACCTCAGTGTCCGATAGTAACGGTTCCCATGCCAAAAATGGGGTTGTGCTACCTGCCGGACCCTCGCGAGGGTGACACGGAATGACCGTGATCTATCTTGGTAGCACAGGAAACTTTGCTCGAACCATGGATGCACAAATGCTTGCTAGCGCACGATTCGCGATGAACGTTGCCTTGGCAGCCGTGAAGCGACTATTCTCCCCATTGTACTGGAAATTGGTGTTTTCTACATCCATTTCACTGGCCTGCTCTCACAGTCAGTGGCCTGGCTGTCAACAACGAATGCGTCTATTCACTCAGAGTTAACTTGTATTAAATTACGCATGTGAATCTTTGATTCCATGGAGAGATCTACACAATTTACGCTTCGCATGTGCATATTATTCCCTTGGCATTGATCGAAGTTCCACAATCACTAGCATACGAGCAACACATCCCATATTTCTAGACGCACAGCACTATCATGGTTGACCTAATCAAGCGCCCATGGAAAGAGTACTGTTACAGATGCGGGCCCTTCATATGGGATATGCTGCCTGTTAACAAACAAAAGACGTTTCTTACGACATTCAACAGCGGCCTCGATGCGAAAGTAGAATTGAGGAAAGACATAGAACCGGAGTAGACGACCTACATGAAAAGGAAATTGAAGACCTAATATCCCAATAACCCGCCACGGGTGCATCTCAACTTCTACAGAGCCTCGATGCCTTCCTACCCACCATTCTAAGTGGTAGACCAAAAGTCAAGGTAGCCGACGAAGACATTGATAAATTTTTAGACTAACTAAAAATTCACTAGACTATGACACTCAACAATCGTCCGTCGGGAGAAGACAGAAACATTGATGACAACTTCGACGCACTTCAAATTGGTGAAAAACCGGATCGGATAGGTCTGAAAATGCCGGGAAAGGACCGCACTCTCTAGTACAGAGAAGCTAGTAATTACTTTACCTACTATATAGCAACCTAGTTTATTATTTCTATGTAAATAGAAAAGCTGGAGTAAGATGCCTAATGCTGCTGCAAACCTGCAAACCTGCAAACCTGCAAACCTGCAAACCTGGCTGCGAATAACATTGCATACAGTATTTTGATCTGTGGAGAGTTTGGGAACACATCAGCGTGAATATGTGTAAAGGCGAGCCATTTGAATTCTATTCCACTGACAATAGCCCGACTATTCGCATGTCTTTTCATTCTGCTTCATAACTGAAGTCTGAAGTATTGAGAGTCTTGAAATCTGTTTCTAAAATTCGAGTCTAAATCGGCTGTTCAAAGTCATGCCCAACACAACCAAGGCTCTTAGCACCATCTCACCCGCGGAGGCCTAGCAGACTGCGCAGTGCGAGGAAATAGCATCGAGAATAGAGAGAGCTGAGCAGCAGCGATGCTGCTTTCTTCTATTCTACACATTTGCTACAAAATCACTTTATTAACCTTTGTTCTTGCTCACCATCTCGCATACTAGCCATGCCACAAAGATGTTCACACCAGAAGTCTCGCTACGGTTGCGATCAGTGTCGAAAAAGGCGCATCAAGTGCGAGGAGAAAGCACCATGCTGTACGAATGGCGCCAATGCTTTCACATACTTCACTTCCTCATTTCCAAAGCCAATCTGGATCTCGAACGTAGCACTCATGTATGCATCATTGGTGTACGCGAACATGCTACAGCTTCACGTCGCATAAGGCAGAACTCTCCCGCGACCAAGTGGGCTAAGAAGTGTTGCGGCACGAATATCTTTCCAAAACCTTCTCGCGATAACCCTGTTAGTATTACTGCACGTCCCCTTAAATATGTGGGCCTCCAGCATCAGGATAGAGACTTATAATGCCTCCACAGCGCTCAGCAGTATATCTTCTTCAAACTGCAACTCCATCTTCGCATGTTTAGTACTAGTAATAGTATGCTCAGTCGTATCGTCGCTTCTATCTAGCGGATGCAACAATCAAGCCAGATAAACGGCAGGGCAATGCTACTTCTAGCCAAATTCATTAGGCTACACTACCCGTGGCTACTGTCACAACCGTTTCTACTCCTTCCCCCCCTTCATAATGCAACTTGTCTTTGTGCTTCTTGCGCCTATTCTCTATGCCGTCTCTGTCTACATGTCTCTCAGGCGTATTTTTTTTAGTTTTCTCGTAAAGCCTTGCATAGTCTCGCCATAGAGGGAGATGAAAGCTGTCCTGTATCAACGCTATAAGGTAATGCTGTACGTTACTATTAACTAGCAGTAAGTATCTCTAGAATAAGGTCTAGTTCACGTTGCAACGTAATAGGTGGGTGCAAGTCTAGCACCTAAGCAAAAATTATTGTAACTGAAACTTAACTATATTTGGCATGCTTTAAAAACTAACTAAACTAGCAATAGCAAAATTACGCAGAAGCCTTATGTAGCCTATAGACAGGTGCCTAATAAAAGACACTATAGCGCCTAAGTAAGGCTTCTTATCCTTAGGTGCAGAATGCACCTTAATAAACCTACTATTGCTACAAGTAACTCTATATTCTTAAATAAGCAGCTCTAGTTGCTATACAGGCTAGAACAGAGACTCTAATAACACATAGAGCTACCTAAGTACTAGGAGGCATTTCTCTAAGTGTGTAAGGAGGGCAGGAACTTAGACTAGGATGAAGAGCTATTAAACTACGTTTAAGTTTCTCTAGTAGGCTTTAGAATAACCTATAATAGACGAAGCATAGTAGGAAGTAGGAATAAAATAGATAAAGGATATAAAGAGAACTAAAGCTAGAATGTAGGTTAACAGACTTACAAACGCACAACTAAAAGCAAAGCAAAGGAGCAAAAAGAACAATATAGAAGCTAGGTAAATTAAAAGAATCCAATTAAGTTATTTTTTCACGCTGTATGGATATTGCTGTAAAGTCTCGGGCGTATTATACAAAAAACTAGCCGTACTTCGTGCTCAATTATCCAACCAACCTGGCTCCCGAAAATCTTCGTCACAGGTGATGCTGTCTGCTTCATTACACAGGTGCTAGTGCGTTGATAATAGAGGGCTCGTCTGGAAAAAAAGACGGTGTACCATGGATTTCGGCAGTACAATTATTTTGGCTGGCTTGGTGGCTTGGTGTTGATATTCGTGTTGTGTATGGCCGCAGGGACTAACTTCCATGTGAGGATGGGAAACGGGCCTAGGACGAAGAACAGTTGGGATTGGGAGAGATACCTCGTGTTGTTGTATTCCGTGAGTCTTATCATCACATTTAGGAATCCGTTTCGCGTCATTGAATACACGTTAGGTGGTAAGATATTATCCCTTCTCTTGAATCGGAGGACTCTGGATGGTGGAGACGAATGTGCTGACTGGTCTTATCTAGATGACGGTTATCTCCTTCAAAACGAGTGCGTTTTCGACACCATACCAATGGCGGCTGTGTTGGTGGTATGCAGTTCATGATACGTTGGAATACTGAATTCTGTACCTTATTAATCTAGTTATATTTTTCTACTACTACCCTGCCTACTCATACAACGTAGTATATACCAACGGTCCGAGAATCACGTGCGCGCTTGGTCTTCATTCTCAGCCAAAGTCTGTTAAGGTCTATCTGGGATAGCGATGAAAACAGCTACAACAATGCAAGAAAAAGTCTAGAGTAGCTAGATATACTGCATACACTCGTGCAGCGTCTGCAAGCTACTTATAATACTTCATTTACGCCTGCGTTGTGGGGTTCGCCGGATTAAGAAATCCACATGATGCTGAGACCGCTTGGGCACTTGAGAATTCTGCCTGTTGTACTGGTCTTACATTACTCTTTTAGTTTTACGTACTAAAAGCCAGATTGCAGAGTTCGGTGGACACATTGTAATAAGGCTGAGTCCTTCGCTTCGTAGCGGGGTTGCTACCATGTCACAAATGCAGAAGCACATAAAAGAAGGCGGAGGGTCGCGAGGCAACTTTATCTCACCGGAAATGAGCGCCATAAACCAATCAGAGATGCTAAAAGTCGTCTCATGATAGGGACACTGCATAGATTTATCTGTACACGTGGGGTGCATCCTAAGGCTCATTCAAACTGTCTCCCTGTAGTCCTAGGCTTGCGTTGCCCTGCTATTGGCCTGAGGAAATGGTAATCCAAGTGCCTTCTGCAAGGCGAATTGTTGCCTCGCTGTTATCTGCAATGTGGAGGACGTCCAGAAGACTTCAAAACCTCATTCAGGTTTGATAGGGATAGAAGGTTTCTGCAGAGCCTCATAGTATGTAGAATGACAGCCTGGCCTAAAGCGACAGTCGACTTAAGATGAGGCCTTAGAGCCTTGTTCAGCTTCTGGAAACCTTCTCTGCCTTCTGCCTCACCGGTTCTCTTGGAAGCAATCCACATCGGCCGCCATATCGAAAACGACCTACAGTCAAGATCCATCAAGCGTAAACGAAAATGGTCTATGTTTGGGATACTTTTAGCACGTACCGTCTCCACCAATCCGCCCTAGAAGAGTATTTGACGGACAAATTTGGGGCCTACAACTTCTATATTCGTGTAAGTGCGTCTTTGTGCCTCAATCGCGCATTTTTTTTAATAATAATTTTAGGTCGATAACGGGATGTATCATTTTTGGGTTCCTAGAAAATTGAATTCGGTACAAGGTTCATTAATATGTCTGCGACGGCAATTGACTAATCGAATAAATCAGAACGAAAAGGCGGCTGTTGGCGAACGACGTTTTGAAGTGCAAGAAGAATATTAGGATCTTAAAATTTATGGCAAACTGAGCGGTGATCATGGATGTAAAGTGGGTTTGGGGCTTATGCTATCATCATAATGGTTCGCAGATAAGCCTAGGAGGTACGCTGCCTTTTCAAGGCGCCCTAGTGCCGTACTTCACCGGAGCACGTATCCCTGATATAAATTGTATAGAACCTTATAAAGAGATAGCCGTATTCCCAGATATCAAAAGTCGATCTTAAACTAGCTACTCCTTTTTTTGCCGATGAGATGGATTTATTTGTTCAATCCTGTGAAGACTCCTCGGAGTACCCGCGAAATCTCATCTGCCATGACGCTTTGGGCCACAACTTGCAAATGTATTTCAAGAAATTAAGAAGCGAAAGCCCACGAATTTTTCAGGACTCTCATGCCGCGGTTGACTTCCTGGATCTCAAAGTTGGAAATGACGGTATGTATCTTCGTTTCGTTGGTACTGTTGCAGATGCGGGGAAGACTGCTAACGAGGCTGAATTGCGACAGAATTCCAATCAAGTTGTGTGACGAAACTAAGCGAGCTAAAGGAGCTAATCAGGGAGGCATTGAGGCCTGAAAACAGCGATCCTCAGACGCGTTTCATGTGAGCCGCCTGGTTGGAACTAGTTTAACAACAGTAACACCGCCAGATTCATACATGCTCCGCATAGTCGAGCATTATTAAGAATTTCTCTTAATATGCTCACCTTTTTGTTCTCGTACCATCAAGTTATGCCTTCATTTCTAGATTTTATTTTCCCATTTGGCAAGCAAGAGTACGCCCGAGACTTCTATTTTAGTGGATTAAGAGAGGAGAGTCGGCTTGGTGCGAAACGAAAAGGATTTGAAATACCACAATTAGGCCGATCCGGGACTGAGATTCAGCTTTGTTACAACCTTCGGTCTGTGGAACAGTCTAATGGCGAGCCGGATATTCCTTGGTCTATTCGAAATGCTGCAGTATATCACTCGTTTGACCTTAAGACTGGGAAGTCGTTGTGGATCAACGTGAAAGGTAACAAATTGATCAAAAACCGAGTTCTTGAAGCGTCAGGATTGCCATTGTTGTCAAAAATCGAATCGCCAAGCGAAGCATTTTCAGCATCACTTGCAACACACTTACTCTTTTGCGACTGGGCTGGCGAGGGCTGGCGCTGGTATATCAACGAACTTGAGGATAGACTGCAGGCTTTGACGAGAAATGTGCTAGCAACACAGGTCGAACAGGATCCTACACCAGTTCCCCCATCAACTCCCTTCACTATGAGTCCTCACGTACGAACTGGGCCCTTTCTTCCTCCATCACGAAGTACCACTGCACAATCTTCACGACTCTCTACCTCATATCCTAAACCTTTATCGTCGAGGTTTCCATCACGAACAACCACGCTCCTTGATCTATCAGATCCTTCCGCTATTCCTCCCAAAGAATGTTACACTCAGGACAAGTGGTTAAACGCCGGAATCGTACATAGCCAGGACTCAGCTCGAGGTCCACTATCTTTTTACCGGTCTCTCAAGAGCGTCTCTGGCCGTAGCCTACGGTTCTGGGGACGGCGTTCTGCCCAAATCAATTCACTGGGTTCTACATCCACTGAGAAAATTCAATCGGTGACGCCTGAATCGACTGGAAGAATGGCGCCTCCTGAGCTACCGCCGACGATATCAAACGAGGCTGATCAAAGCACCGGCGAAGCTTTCACATTCAGCGATTTAAAGCGAATTCAATACATTGAAGAGAAGGCACAAGACGCTCTTCTTGTGCTTAGGCTTAATGTAGAAGTCCTTGAAGAGCTAAGACAGCATTATGCGTATGCCACTGGACATGCAGAGTTCCCAAAAGAAATAAAGGACGAATGTGAGGCAGATCTTGCAAGATTTGATAAATGTGTGCGGGGCGTTGAGAAAGATCTTCGCATGATGCAGTCAAGAACAGAGACATTATTGCACTTGCTTGCAAACCGCAGTAATCTGGTGAGAATACTGTAGGCTGTGTCTATAATTTTGATTACTAATATAACACCTACAGTTAAATAGCATCCTCCAATACAGGAGCGTTAAGGCAAATGGCCTGTTCGCGCAGAAAGCTCAACAATCTGCGGATCATATGGTGTTGTTAACAGATGAGATGCATGAAATTGCAAAGAAGACAAAGCAAGAAACTGTGTCTATGAGAGTTATTACATCAGTCACCCTATTCTTTCTTCCCTCGACTTTTATTGCAGTACGTGCCTGATACACTTTAGTTCTAGGGTTCTAGCTAAAACAACTGCAGACATTCATGAGCACGGATATCCTTAAATTCGACAACGACGAGCGGGACTTTCAACTTGGCGGGCTCAAGTTGTATCTGGCAATCGCTTTACCCATGACCGCATTTACCTTTCTGGCCTGGTATGTCATCTTTCGGATGGCCAAAAGAACTAGTCTTCCTTCAGGTGAAGGCAATGAAGACTTTAGTAATCCGAATGCAGTCTAAACACTGCGAATCAGCCTAAGCTCTGCAGACTCGATGGCTTGTGGAAGTGGGCATTTGTTTACCTTATCTCTTCCTTTTCGAGTATTCGTATTCTCTGGGGTTTTCAATTTTTCAAGGGGCTCTGAAGCTTAGATGTATATTTACTACACAAACTATGTAGGTGCATTGAGGCGGGTAATACCTTTTTGCTACAGCGTACACTCAAATTCGCTAGCACTTTAGGCTCTAATATGAGAAAAGTCTCTTTTCGGTATCGTGTGGAAGGCGCAGTTTCTGCAAAATTGGAGTGTTTAGAATGTGTGAAGTGAATTAGAGGGCTGTGCCATTGTAAGGCACTTTCCTCCTTGTGCAACAATTGTTGACAGCGGCTACTTCTTCAAATCTACCGGTACCGGTAAAGAAGTCAGAAGATCTGATGATGAAGAAGTTGTCACTGTTCGTAACTCTGTCGAGGACCAGAAAGTAAAGAGAGGAAAGGATTCGGAAGAAGAAATGTTTCAAATCCTTTCATAGCATCCGCCTTGGCGTAGTAGGCTTGACTTTGACTTAAAACCAACGATGTCCTGCCTTGCGACTTCGTTCCCAGATTACAATGACAACCTCAGTGCCTCACTGAGCTCAAAAGCCGCAAAAAGCCGCAAAAAGCCGCCGAGGCAGACTAGAAAGGCAGTGCTGTGCAAGAAGTTGCTGCCTGAAGCACCGACCTGAGGCTTTGAGCATCATCGTCATCATTTTTCCACGTCTATTCTCTGCGCTCGCAATATCTACATGATTTCGCGTTCGAGAGTGCGGGAGTGTTTCATATTTGATTCCATATTCAATGTCTGCTTTAGTCGATTCTTTTTGTCTGGGTTTACATTAGGATGGCTTTGGAGAAGGAAAGACCGGCGATGTGATTAAGAGCATGCGCCTGCGTCCTTCATGCAAGTCGTTTTCCATCTGCGCCTGGGCGCCATAGTGGCTGATCACTCCTTGGCAATAGCTTGTTCAGTTTGCAGCAGCCACAAAATGTTGATAAATCTACATATGAGTGGCACCGACCCTATTGCTGTCCGCAGTCCATCGCCAGCTGAAACTCCCCGTAAATATACGAATACCTCCGCAATCGATTGAACGGTGACTGAAGTATTTCACCTTGCCACCTCTACACATGTTTGCTTATTGAGGCTGTGAGCCGTCGCTGTGTTCCACCTCTCTAATGGCTAGTCCGATACAGGCATCGGCTGCACACGACTTTCTGAATTTCATTGAGACCTCACTGGTATTGGTCGACGGTGGACCTTCGCCAGCGCACCCGCTCAAATTCTTACCCCGCCATTCCCTGAAACCCTACCTCACACCCAAACGGCTACAGCAGCTAGGAATCCACCAGAGCGAGACGCAGGCCGTACACACTGGTTACACTACAATATTCGCAATCCTTTTCTGGATCGACAAAGCCATATACATTACTCGATTTCTTCTACACGAGCATTTTGACGATGAGCATTTACCGTTCCAGCACTTGGAAGGTTTGCCGCCGGACTGTCAGTCATTTTCTAGGAAGTTTTGCGATGCCCAATGGCAGTTCTACGCTCAAACGCTCAAGAAAGGACGGCTCAACAACATCCACTTCCTACCGCAGGCCATAGTACCTTTCACCAGACGCGAGGCCATAAAAGAAGATGTCATTTCAAGCACTTACGTGGTAGAACTTCATCCTGAACATGATCAACTAATAGACAAGGTACATTCTTCTATGAGAGAAATTGGCAGTGATACGAGCAAGAGCGCTAATAGTCTATGGCACAGAATGGACATGACAACCCCAGTTCGAACACATACTTCCTCAAAACGTGTGGAGAGAAGGATGCGCCTTATCACTATAAAGAAGTGGAAGCATACACGATCTTGATGGGTAAAGAGGGTGTGTCACGCAACATGGCACAGTTCCACGGATCTTGGATACACAATCAGACATACCATATGCTCCTAGAGTATGTTAATGGAGGCACACTGATGGATTTTTTCCGTCGGACAGAGGCACCGTCAACGGGCGAAGACATAATTATGTTTTGGGAAAAGCTTTTGGAACTTATGGAGCCTGTACTTCGCATTCATGAAACCCGAAGCTCGGATAAGGAGGACGAATACCACCAAGGGTAAGTCTCCCCTAACTGGCGTCCGCATTTAACAATGAACGGTTATTAATGAAGCTAAGAGTTCACCACGACATAAAACCCGACAACATTCTTGTTTCGCAGTCTACAGACAATGCAGGCTATGATGTTACCTTCAAACTAGCCGATCTTGGTCTGACCGACTTCGTGATTAAGAAAAGGAAGGATCAAGACGTCAACAACCACGACGCACATGGCACACAGATGTATAGTGAGTTATATATACTGAGATATGAACATACGCTTACTACCCCTAGGCGCTCCTGAATATTGTCGAGACGATCATTTTCTAGAACAGAGCCGACTGCAAGCTAAGCCGTCTAAGGACATCTGGGCGCTAGGATGTGTTTTCAGCGAAGCTGCCGTATGGTCGAATTCCGGATTTCAGGGCCTAGAAAAATATCGGAGACGTCGTGCCGCTGAAACGGATATTGATCTGGAGCTTACGAATAGGGGGTACAGTGGTTGTTTCCATGATGGTGAGAAGGTTCTCCCCGCAGTCATCGACATGCATCTAGACGTACGCAGACAACGACGTGGCAACGATCATATCGTCGGAGATATGATCCCCATTATCGAGGACATGTTGGAAAAGGCGACATCACGCCCGCCTGGAGTTGACTTGTATCGACGCTTTCGACGGGCGCTGAGGACTGCTAAATCTTTGTCGGATGATGCCTCGTTCCCAAGACCTTTCCGTACATCCACAAGCCAGTCTTTCCCACGGGCACTGCCTCCAGAATTACCTCCTGGAGAGGAATTCAAGAGTGTGTTAGGATTGGGTATTGCAAGAAGCCCGCCGCAAACACCCAACGGCTTTGGAACTGCCTCGATGATGGGCTGTATTGGCATGGCTCCAAATCCACCACTTTGGACAGAGTATCAAAACGATGATAGACGCAGCTCCGTTGCATCGAGCACCGGCAGCGTCCGTCGATCCAGATCACTGAAAGGGAACGTTCGCTACTCCGGGAGTAGCAGGCACTCAACTCAATCTGCGCACACAACCCCAAAACATCTCTCATTTTCGATACCCCAGCAAACTAAAGAGGAGGACGAGATAACATCCGTCATTGATGAAGATGATTATAATGGATACTGCGTTAATCCAAGTCATACCTCGCCGTCAATGCCTAAGCGTCGCTCGTCATCGATATCTCAGCAACACTCGTTAGCGAGTACTCATCAAAGCCCAACATCCATTGCCTACCACCGTTCATCAACAAATACCCGCCAACATACACCATTGGTTCATCATTCCTCTGGCCAGGAAGCAAAGAACTTTAGGTCTATAACTCCCATCTCGTCACGGAAGCCCAGTCCGCGACAAAATGGAGTGTTGATAAAGGACCCGTCAACAAGCTATCCCAAGGCTTCGGTGCAACAGGTCCTGAAATGGATTTCCGAAAAGAAGTCGAATCCAAATATATCATTGCTGAAAGGTCACGAAAACCTTGGTAGATTAAGCGGAAGAGACCAAGTACGTGAAATAGTCATAAGCTCAAATCGGTGGCTCAGATTGGTGCTAACATTTTTCAGGTCTTCTTGGTCGATGATTCTGAGTCAATGAAACCTCATTGGGATAAAGTCAAAGACACCATAAACGCGCTAGCCTACCTCGTGAAGAGCTCCGACCTCGATGGAATAGACCTAAAATTCACCAACTCAGGCTATGAGGCCCACAGCAAAGACCGCAAAGGGCTTATGAAAGTATTTAGTACTGTCAAGCCAGAAGGAAGATGCAGCATGAAACTTGCTCTGGGAAAAATACTCGAGAGCTACAAGCCAGAGCTTATGATGGTACCAAATCGAGGGTTTTTCTCACGCAAGCAGAAGCAGAAATGGGGCCTCAATGTCTACGTCCTTACCGACGGAGTCTGGGACGATGGTGTCGATGAATTATGCGGAGTTCATCAACCTATTGCTACCTTAGTGAGCAAACTGACTAAGAATTGGATGATGGAGCATCATGTTGGAATTCAGTTCATCCGGTTTGGAGACGATGCAACCGGAAAAAGAAGACTCGACAGCCTAGACAATGGACTGCTAAGGTTTAAGATAAAAAAGTAAGTATATATATTTAAACGCGTGAAGTTCTCATTCTAATAGCACATAGGGACATTGTTGACACTGAACCATGTGACGGTGATGTGTGGAAAATGCTCTTGGGAGCTTTTGACCCAGTTCTCGACAATGACCCTCCAAAATCGGGCTCGACGACAAGCGTTGTCATTATGTCCACATCTCAGCCTCCCCAATCAAACTGAGTTGCTCCAATTTCACTTCTACTACGAGCATGACCTGCATCTCTTATTCGATTCACTACTTCATTTCTGCCCGTACCTCTACTTTGTACGTACACTGGCATATATGTGCAACAAGTATATACCCTTCGTTCTTATCACGGCGTTAGAATCAGGTTGGGGGATCTTTTTAAATATGAATGCGCTAGGTATCTTTCTTTGATATCTGGAAACGATATATCGGAGTTAATCTTGGTATTTTGCATATACTCATACGACACAATGTTATGACGAATGTACTGGGAGGCGCAGCACTGCATTAGATAGGCTTCGAGCTTATTTTGGGCATACCATTTACCTTCACACAATTAGATATGGGTGACAGTTGTTAATGTAGCTATTTAATGCGCATCTTTTCTAATCAGGAGTCATAGCCCCTCTTCAAGGCTCATATACTCTCCGGCATCACCCCATAAATAATAGTTAAGGTAGCCGACACAAACATTGACAAGTTTCTTTATCACTTTTGAACTAACTAAAAATCTATTAGACTATTCACTCCACAATCTTCTGCTGGGATAGGAGAGAAACATCAATAACAGCTTTGACGCACTTTAAGTTGGTGAAAAGGGTAGGTCAGAAAGGTCCAACAATGACATGAAAAGACCCGCACTCCCCAGAACAGAGAATTTTGAGTAGGATGCCTAAAGCTGCTGCAAACCTGAGTGCGAACAACATTGCATATGGTATTTTAATGCTGCTAATTCATTGCTTTTGCGCCCCTCTGTACTGTTTAAACACGTGAGAAGGACTTTTGGTACCCGCGCTACCGCACCCACGATAAACGCTACTTTTGTCTGATACGAAGGAATTCACATGTTGATTAATTAAGTTCAGTCACTATAAATTGCCTCCCGCCCCGCCATTATCCTTCGTCTCGCGCTTAGGTGTTCTTCTATGAATTCACCGCCTACAGCCGCTAGAGAATGCGGCTTCACCCTTGCACGTTGTTAGAACACCATTTTGCTTCGGCCCTCAAGCAGGGGTATAATAAAAATTTGAGGGTTGACATTCCAGCTATATTTACGCCATTGCCTAATACACGTGATTTGTAACTATATAAAAGAGTACCCCTATGATACTTAGAGCCTACAAGCGTGTAGCCTATGCAGTCTCTTTATTTTCCCTTCTAACGTTCCTTATTTGTTTGTTAACCTTTGAAGATATAACTAACTTAGTGTTCTTCATAAAGGGTTATACGCAACTTTCATAGAACAAATTCGGAATCATAATTATATTACTACGAAAAAGAGTTGTAACTAAACAAAACATATTTATAAAGACAGTACCTCTGGTAATTAAGGCTCCTGTATATTTTCAGATACCTAAATATACTGCCAGCCATATCAAAAGAAATCCTTCACACTCTCCATGGCCCAAATTTCTTGTTCTCTGAGTGAGGCTGATAAGCGGGACTCTGCGAACCCAACACACGTTTCTTAGTCTCATCCATAACCTTTGTCTTCCATGTGTCGTTAAGTCGCCCCCAATATATGTTGCGCAGCAGCGGTAGGAATTGGACATCGATAACGCAGTAGTGTTCAATATCCGTGTGGACTGGTCGCTCATTGAAAACATCGTAGGAACCACCCTTGTTGGGCTCGAAGAGCTTCAGGCCTTTCTCTTTAGCAGCCTTCCAGTTCTGCTTTTCCGCAAGTGAGATCGGCGCGTCTTTAGTGATGCACCGCTCCAGCCCGTTAACGTAGCGGCGTTGGTATGTGGGGCGTGTCGCGTTCTCCATCAGTTGTATATCTTCGACGCCCGAGAGTCGCACACCGAAATGGTGATATAGCGCGTCAGAGTCGTTACGAAGGTCGAAAAAGACTTTAATAATCTCCGAGGACTCGAGAACAGACTTCAGGGTAGTCCCATCGGTAGTAGCAGTATTGAAAGCGGCAGTCTGGAGTTTGTGCACGTCGATAAGATAAACGAAATTATGCTGCTGCACAAAGAGGGTTATGAGAGAGATGCTCCCATTACGAGAGAGGCGTATCCCCTCTAGGTCGACGTAGACGCAAGGAGAGCCTTTTGGAAGACTTTGGAGTACCTCAATGAGGGCTATCACGCTCGGTTCTGTGTCTACGAGCGTGTGAGATATGCCATTTGTATTCATGGTTCGGGCGATGGAGAATATGAGGTGGCAGGCTGAGTCCTTTGCCAATTTCAAGCGTAAAAATCGAACGTGAATAACCACCTAGAGGGTACTGGCAACATTAAATGTGTAGCCTGATCTAGGGCCGAGCTTTCTTAGTAGTGGCACCAGGTGTGCCGGCACAATTCATGTCCGCTCACGTGAGCAAGTGCCCCTCCATATCTCCCCATACAATGGGTTTTGCTTATGTGAGCGGACATGGATTGTGATGGCACCTGGTGGTGGCATCTTGCCTGCTTTGTGTTCTCAAAGCATTGTTTGCTCTCTAGGATCAGCCCTTGACATCAAATCAACATCCCAACTAGCTGCATTCTAGGACCAACGAAGCGAGCAATGCGAAGTTGAACCGTAGATATTCTTCAGCGCATCACACATGGCAGTGTGTGATTTCTTTGCTTAGCTACCTGCCGAGTCTCACCCCCGCTGTCGTGAAACAGAAACTGTTAGGTAATGATCTAACTGAGCATCGTCTTTGGCCTGCATCCTGCATTAGGCTGGTGCTTCCCAAAGATGGCTGCCTGCATAAACAAGAAATGGAAGGGGTAGGCTATGATCGATCGAGATCGAACTGGTTCATATCAAAATCAAGAGAAATGTTTAGTTGCGATTCCAACAAACGAATCCTCTAAACTTAGCTTCATGGTCAAGCTGTCGTGGTTGTTGCAGATTAATGGACTGACACTAAAAGATCGCAGATATAATTAGTGCCCGCCCTTTGAAACTTGACAGCGATATGATATCTGGGACAATAGATGAGACGGGGTGTGAAAGCTTGAGAAAAATATGGGCTAGGTTAAGGTTTGAGCAACAAGGCGCAACTGTAGGCATATGGTGGGACCAATGACGCGGTGCATAGACCAGTTGTTCCAAGCGGGAATTCCACATTTGATTTGTACACAGAAGCTAATGTTAATCAACCCCGCACAGCATATGCAATCCCAAGGGTCAGGTGAGTCTTCGATGAATGGCAAATTCCGTATGTGGACGTATCAACTGGTCCAATGGGCTTCAGATACTCGGAAGACCATGCTTGCTGAGTACCAGCTCAATATCTAGGACATATCTAAATATCTCTTCAGTCCGCCAATGACATTAACAAAGTCATAGCGCGGGTCGGGAGAGGATCTTGTGTTGGCTGGAGACGGTGGTTAACCCATTTCGGACAATATTGATTCAAAGGAACGACTTCCAGGGAGAAAGAATTGGCGAGGCTTTTGTTGATGTCGATGAATTTGAGTCAAGATATCAGATTTGAGTCAAGATATCAGATTTGAGTCAAGATATCAGATTTGAGTCAAGATATCAGATTTGAGTCAAATGATAAATACATGATGATGTGGTGAGGTAACATACTATGAACAATTCAGTGCAATTTAGACATAATGTTGGAAAAGGTAAAAACTTTGCCTAGTGCGCCAGCACTTATTCCTAGAACTGCAGGCCCATATTGATGCCCAATTTGTCATACAATTCTTGATCTATCCATAAATACACTAATAAGTTCCGCCTCTTTCTCGATCAGTGTTTCTCGAGATTCGCTTACGTGGAATGCGGCAGAGTGGAAAAATGGTTAGGCTTGGTGCTTGAAGTGATCCAAGATCTTCGCGCCAGTTTGCTAATCTGCATGCCACCCAGCAGGCAGCCAAATGAAGGGGAGAGAAAGTGAGATGGCCGGGGTGGAGTTACTGCCTGATGCACTGCATGCTACCACCTTCAAGGAGCATAACAGAAGTTTGAGATACTTGGTAAAGCGGTGCTGGCGAGTGTAAGGGGGGTTTTAGAACCAATTCAATAATTTTACCCTCTGCCTAAATCTACCTGTCTGGATTGCGAAATCACTTGCGCGTGACTTGTGGATGTAGCTCGGTCCTACTAAAGTTGTCGATTATCAAAATCAGGAGAGAAAAGGTTGTGTGCATTTCCATGTTTTGTATGTCATAGATACATCTACCGGTACCAAAGACACAAAAGTGGTCAACGAAGAAGCAATGTCTGAGTGTCTGGAGCGCGCGAACAACTAAAAGCCCCGTACCTAACTCATTGGCGTCATGTTAGTAGAGCTGATATTTGCCGGGTGGGGGCACGATTCACAAGGATATAAGGAAAATTTATCTGTACGAATTCTGCACATTACGGCAGTCGATTGTCTATAAACAGCAGTAGTATTGTCTAACTCTCTGCCTATCCTCCATCAGAACGTTCATAGAGGCTTCTGAGGCAAAGAATCACGTCGCGACTTGAAAGACTTGCGTAGTCGGACTGAAGTTCTATCCCAGACTTATTGGTCTACTTCTAGACACCGATGATATTTCGTTGACGAGAAGTTACTTTCATCTCTAGTATATGTAGTAACGCGAGATGAAATCTGACACGTTGTCATATTTCTTGGGCAGTCTTGAAAGTGCTTGCCAAAGGTCTGAGTAGGCCGGTTTGAACGTGAAATCGATATTTGAGAACCTTGATGTCTTCAGGCTTGGAAGAAAAGAATCTGTCTGATAACCGAAGAGAATTGATTTATAAAAGGGGATTCTCAGCAACGCGGTCGAAAGATAGCCATGATCCACCAACCATTCCAATGTCTCTTGCCCATCCATCTCGAGGCTTTCAGAAGCCAGGTATGCCTTTGAAGCCTGCTCCGGGTTGACCATCCAGTGCTGGAAGTCTATCTCCGATGTAATAACCTTAGTAGTATATTGGGATGTACCAGGTGTCTGTCGACTTATGAGTTTGACGTAGGAATGTACCGCATTTTCAGGAACGACAGATATCTTGGGGTGTTCTTGATGTGCTTCCTTTCGATCTTCGGTGTTGTCTTCCAGTTCGTCTTTCAATTCCCTATATACCATGGCGCTACCCATTTCTACATCTACAAGCACAAACATTCTCTCGAAGTCATGTGCCTCAAGAGATGAATTCAACCTAGTATCATCTTTCAAGGTCCGCGTACCTACCGACCCTTGTGATAAACTTCCTCTATACCGAGGAAATCTCCAAGTAATGTCTCTGGATATGGGGAGCTGCATAAGTAAAGCAATATTGGTGTCCGCCCCGTGGTCGAGAAACTGTTGGAATGCTCGCATTGACATGTTTAGTATTATGTTCAGCATTTCCCTTCCTCGAGAGTTATCGCGAAACCAATCTAGCCTCCATTTTATAGCTAGTAAAAAACAATGGAAAGGTGTCTGCCCATTCAATCTGAAAGAGGATATGCGGAAATTCGGGTCGGCTCCTTCTTGTAATAGCCACATGATAAGCTCTAGGCCAGAAACAATGGACGCGTAATCGTTATATATATAGCCCATGCTTGCGTGCGCGAGTAAGGTACTTTTCCAGCCATGAAACGATAATCCTTCTGGTGGGGATTCCTCTTGAATGCATTTCTTGACGTAATTGCATAGACCAGACTCAGATGCTAATGCGAGAAAGTCAAGACCATAAATGCTGAATTCGGGAATTCGCTCTACTGTCGCTCGCATGAGATTGAGCACTGGCGATTCCAGTTCAGCTACAACGATGCCCACCACCCTGCTTTCTACTTTATACGATTCCACCGCATCGTAAATGTTAGACAGGCGTGTTGAGATGGAGTAGTCGGTATGCGGACAAAGAAATCGGTAGGTCCAAGACGATACCTGTACCAAAACGAAGATTTCTGCCAACGTAGTCTGGTCCTCTTCAAGGATTTGGTGGCCGTCTGAAGTATCCACCAGAAAATCCACAGCACTCTTGTGTATGAATTGAAGTTTTTTTAACTCTACATCATCTTCATGCAGGTCATTCGCCACAAGCTCAATAAAGCCGGCGCATCTTGACAAGAATTGATGTTGGAAGACGGTGCACTGTTGTGCAAAATCATTCCCCAATATAATGGCGCCTCCTTCCAGCATTTGTCGTTGTAGAGGAAGGTCTGATGCTAGTAGCATTTCTTCTACGTTGCTGTTGTATGAATATGTGTAGCGAGAATGCCAGACTTTGTAGAGAAGTAGCTTAAAGTAAAGAGCCGATTTCGCTCCATGAACCTCCATATCTCCGTTCAGGCGCTGCCACATATCTTTATAAAGGTCGCCGAGCTTCCCAGGAAGTATATCAACTCGCCGCAAGAGCATGTCCCAGTCGTCGTACTTGATGAGTCCGTTTCGGATGCTGGAAACCACGAGACGAACCCAGAGAAAGACTCCATCAGCCTTCCGGAGAATCAAGCTCATCAAGGATGATAGGCCGTCCTCTTTCTGGTAGAGACTTGATGCCTCTTGCCATACCGGGGTCAATGTATCCCAAGCGTACATTTTGATGTCGTGTTCGTTCAACTCTTGAAGCCGGAAGCCCGGAAAACGCTCTAACTGCTTTGCAATGCGAGCCTCGGGACGACTAGAGGCGCATAACTTGATGTTTGGTAGAGCACGTAACTGGTGTATTAGTTGCAAGAGGTCATAGAGCCCATCGCCATCCTCGTGATCAACCTCGTCAAGTCCGTCGAGGAAAATGCAAACGGTGCAATGAGACGTTCGTATGGTCTTAAAGAGAGTGGACTCGATAGTAGCCCGAGACCAGTCCGAAAATTGGCGCTTGTGGTGAAGCTTTTTATCCTCTCCGAGAAGTTTGCGAGTGACGTCGTGACGCTTGGAAAGTAGTTGATGCAAGATTGAAGAAAGGACACACTCTTGCCTACGTTGATGTGCCGAGCCGGCATTCCATATGAAATTGGAGATAATAAGCGCAGATCGGTCGCGCTGTTGAAGTAAGCTTAGGGTGCGTGGGTGCTCGACTAAAAACTTCATCAAAGTGCTTTTACCGGATCCTGGTTTTCCATTGATCCAGAAGAATGACTCCTCAGAGCGGAGCCACTTGGCAAAGGTATTGCTGTAGTCATGCATTTGTAAGGTTCCAATAGGAATTTCAGATACGGAGTCATCAGTAGGATCATCATCTAGTCCGCGAGCGTATATCCATTCGAATGTCGACTCATGAGAGGGAACGATAGCGTTGTATCGGGCGTTCATTTCCGGGAACATAAGGCTGCTAAGCAGACGTTCGCGTTGTTCTTGTTCAGTTTTATCATTCTGAGCTTTTGCGATTCGATCAAGAACACGTTGTCCAGTCTTTTGTGACTCTAAGGCAACGCCATCTCGAGTCTTCTGGGACTCAGTTGCGACTTGCTCTCGAGTTATTTGTGATTCAGCTATAACTCCATCACGAGTAGTCTGTGATTCGGTTGCAATTCGACCTTGCGTCTCCTGCGACTCGGCTGCAACTCCATCTTGAATTTTCCGAGATTCAATCGCAATTTCAAGCCGCGTTTCAGTAGCTTCTCGAACCACTAGAGACTGGACGGCGCCTAGGCCTTGGACAAGATGGTCAATTTTGACTACGCCAGATGCGAGCTGCGCAGAAAAAGCCTGGGTTTGCTGGTCGAGTGTTGCAAAGTGTACTGTGTCGATCTTTGCGACCTTGTCTCTGTTGGAGTGAGCAGACGATCAGAGTCCATTTAAGGTAACCCAAGACGTACCGAAGATCCACGAGAATGAAAGATTGCATTGTGTTTTCAAAGTCTTTCAGAGAAGCATGCAGCTCGTCAATCTTCTTCTTGCTATTGAATTGGTATTTGATACCCTTCCATATTTTCTTTCGTCTTGAATTGGTTGCCTCGGGGCGGCATCTGTCTAATTCGGTCTCGAGATCTTTGGTAATTGGTGTGAGCTTCTTCGCAATCGCGAGAAGTTCCCGATCAGCTGAAGACGTGATTGTACTGGAAGACATCTGTTGAAGACGGCCTCCACCAGAAGCTGAAGTGATTGATGCCTGTATTTGGCCTGAAAGTAGCCGAAGCTGCTTGCAATCCTCCTCGATATTGGCCGCGGGCGACTTATCTTCCAGGATCTGTTTGCAGACGTGCGCTGAATGAAGGCCGAATTGTATGACTTGCACAATATTGCAAGCCAAAGAAAGAGCAGCCAGAGATTCCATGATTATCGTTGGTAAATCGAGAGAAAGTGGGCAAGGGGATAGGAAGGCTGAGAAATAATCATATACCACACACGCTCAGCTCGACGTCCACTTTGATCTGTAGGCTAGACGCGACCAAATCTGCAGTGCTGATTCCTGCCGCGACATCTGTAGAATAAGCATAGTTCAAAGCTTAAACAAATTCATCTCGAACAACCAAATAGAGAATATGTGTGGGGATATTCTAATCACGTGAATTATGCCCCTTGACATTTGAGGGTTGCGCGGCTAGTGCGCCAAGCCATGTCATCTCACAATTTGGTCTTACTCATTAATCTTACGACCATAACTACTTCCCGCCATGCAGTCCTCTCTCGCACCCGCTATGCAGCGGGCACCATGAACTCCTCGCTATCCTTCACTCGCGGAACCAGCAAAGCCTTTCGTCCCGCCTTCGACTACCTCGATAACTTCACACGCGCCGCGCAACACCACGACTCCAAAAAAACCGACAGCCGCAACTCCCGCCGCAAGCTCTCCAACAGCTCCCTCGATGATACAGACCACTCGGACGTAGAACAATACGCGCAAATGGAGAGCTCACGGACGAGCCATTCGTCCAAGAACTCGCAGCATGAGTTGCAACCTGCGGTGCCGCTGATTGATGTTGGCAGCAGATCTACCTCGCCATATCCTAGGAGTCGCAGCGCCGTGCAGAGTGAGGATGAAGATGACGAGTTTGAGCCTGCGAGTAGCATACGGCCGCTGGTGAGCAGCGATGTGGGACGTGGAGGCAACGCAGGGAGGGGCATATGGAGACAGGGCGGATTAGGGGGCTTCTTCTTTGGCACATGGATGGGGTGGCAGATCTGGGTCGGCGTGCTGGTTTTCTGGGTTGGCGGGTCTAGCTTTGGTCTGCTTCTGATGAACAGATTCATTCTGCTCACTGGAATCTACAGGTATGGCAGCATGAAGGCTGTATGTGATTGCGATAGGTGCTGACTTTGTGCAGACTCTTCTTACCCCTGACCCACACGTACCTTCAGCTTCTCCTCACACACATCCTACTCATAGGCTTCTCTAGCCTCACGAGAGTACTCGGCGGACCCCTTCGAAGACTAGGATTCGGCGCCGCTGTTGCCCCTGCGTATCCGGTTGCGCCGGCCGGGGGGGCCTTTCGAGGATCGAACAAGCAGCCGTCTCTCCTACAATTTGGACGATGGCTCGCCAATGGCTCAGGTGGCATTGCAGGAGGAGGTTTATTCGAATTCGATACGCAGGTGGCCAAGCAAGTCCTGCCACTATCTGTCGTCTTCTTTGTGAAGGTGCTTCTGAGCAACGTCTCCTTTGCGTAGGCTACATCCACACTTTTCATTCTGCGCAAGCTAACATATATCTAGGTACGCACCTCTTCCTGTGTACCAACTGGCTCGTATTGGCGTCACTCCCCTCGCCCTGATCCTCTCCGCAATCCTTCAGAAAGACAGCCACAGCGCCAGCACTCTCTCCTCTGCCCTCGTGGCAGCCCTCAATCTCCTCTTCGCATCCCTCCGCGGAAACGTCCGCGTAACCTGGGAATCCATCGTTGCCGGCGTCTTTTCCTCCCTCTTTGTCGCCCTATACCCAATACTACTACTCCGCACATACCGTACTCTTGTCGCAAATCTCATCCCCCAGGGTGATGTCCTCACAGGCTACCCCTCCACCGCCGATGACTCGCAATCGAACAGAGAGGAGACAAGGGCCTACTATCGTACACTACACTACACATCTCTCCTCTCGCTTATTATCCTCACACCAATCGTCCTTGTATCAGGCGAATTGGGCAATATCTTCCACAACCTCCCCTACCTGGACGTGCCGTTCTTCTGGTTCATGATCTGGTGTGGCGCTATCGGCTCTTTCTCTGTCTTTGTATCCACCTTACTTCTCGTCAAGGCTACTTCCCCGCTTACAGCGACGTTCATTGCTGTACCACGCGGCGCGTTCCAAATTATCATGCTCGGTGGCAAGATGCCCACGCACAGCTGGGTTGGTGTGATTCTTTGCTGGATTAGTAGCCTGTGGTTCTTGGTTGCGAGGAGGGACGAGGGACGAAATCTAGATCGGTTGAGGTTGGAGGGAAGGTGAGCGCATGTTCTTTTCTATCTCATACATTGTATTTGCATCGCATTTTGGAACCAAGTCCTATTTAGCTCCACTTGCATATTCGACTCATACTTCAAAATTCCGTATATACGAAGATTACATTAGTGTCAGTGCTGCTGTTAACCTACGTTGTGAAATGTCCACCACCAACTCTAGCTCAGACATAGACCCACATGGCAGACTTCTTCTTGCCATTTTCACTACTGTGAGGTTTCTTGTCGCCTATTCCCATCACCACATGACTTTATCTCGTCTCGCAGCCATCCATGGGTATACAAAACTCCCTTCCTCACTCTTCTACTCTTCCTTTTTCACACAACATCTCTGAGCTTGTCTACTAAAAGTTGCTCCCGATTGTCTTATGGGGCAGAGAGAACACTTACGAACGAAAAACGAAACCTGCGGAGGCTTTTGACTTCCCGCTCTGCGCTCTTTCTCGTTCTGAATCCAATCTGCAATACATGCATGCTCTAGGCGTGGACCACAGAACAGTGAAGACTAAAATAATTATAAGGCATGGTACGGGCGGACCTGGGTGTTCTGAAAGACCGATTGGAAATTTCCGGGAATGACTGGTTTGGCTCGATGCATAGTTTCCGTGTCCCATCCAGGTTTTCTCGCAGACTTGAGATTGCTCCACGCTGCGGCGATGTAGAATTGCTTCTCGGATATTTATATAAACCCTATGTTTCATTTCTCTTTTTCTTCTTCACACAATTATAGATTATGCTCTTTAAGATCAGCGTGGATAAAGGACATGGAGCACCAAAAGAGGTCCGAAGTCACTGCATGATCCAAAAACCAAGGCATGCGGTACGATGACTCTCGTTTGGGATTTGTTTAAAGTATGAGAAACATTCATAACCATTTTATGCTTGCCGATCTGGACCTGCGAGCTTCACTGTTTTTCTTTAACAATCGAAATTCAAGCCTGCAATGCTGGACCTGGTCTCCTTCTCTACGCATCTGTAATTTCTTGCATCTAAATTGCCGAGTTTACTTACTGTGTGTTGCTAAAACTCGAGAAGCGTGATTGAATGTTTTTAAAAAGGGCATTGGAATTCGTTATGATCTCTCTTTCGAGAACTTCTCCAAAATTCGAGATTTAATGGCATGGTGTGTGCCGCCTGCGTTTCAAAAGGGACGCGCAACAATAATATAGGCATTTGGACGGCGAGAAGCCTAATCTGCGAGAAATCCTTCCAAACTTGAAGTCCCATGAAACTGTATTGGACGCGAGTCCAGTACTGTTCCCACTCGATCTCAAACTCTCCATGGGCATCTTTATGCTGGACCCGACTTCATGTGCAATTATGCATAAATTCTTCGTCTTGCATCCTAACAACATCATTCCTTTTATAAGGTTGAAATCTTTTGTTGTCAAATAGAACTTGCTGATATCGACTACATGGGGAAAATCCAAAATCGAGAGCAACATGTTCAAATCAGCATATTTATTTGCCTTGTGTTTTTACACTGACTAGGTACGATTCCATGATCTGTATATTTTGTTTCTCAGAAAAACTTTTTATGAAATACATACACCTGGAGAGCACAGAAGCTATTAATAAAGTAGAGTATCAAAAAATTGCTTGAATCTTGACTCAAGACGTTGGACAAGGGTTAAAGTATTTCAGAGTCTCATGTCGCTGTTTCATATAGCTTTCGCTGAACGAAGACTCCTCCCAAGACAAAAAGACCACGACCAATAATAAAATTCAATTTGGGAGAAGGTACAGTCTACAACCAGAATTCTTTTTGAACGCCCGTTTCTCGTTCTAGGTATTCAAGTTGTGGCAATTCTTTATGGTTTCAAACCTATCAAACTTACCGCCTTTAGTGAATAAGAAACCCTTCCTCAAAAAGAGCTCCATGGATCTGGTCTTCAATCCGTTTGAAGCACAACATCATGAGGTAGTGTTGGTATTTTGGAAGTACAATAACTCTCATCTCTCAGCATGAGCCATAGATCGATAACCTCACTAATTCAGTGTCTCATATCATCGACCCATACGGGTTTTAGAGTATGAAGGGGTCGTGCAAAACGAGGAGTCTCCAATTTTGTAGCGATGGTAGCTTTTGGTCAATGAACAAGACTGCAACCGCGGCCAGAGTATGTACACCATTAGAGTACGTTTTGGAGGACATGCCAGTGGAATAGTAGCATTTTGATGATTAAGAATGATCGTTTTTTGACTCCAGACATGTACTAATAGTTTCTCGGTATTGGAGTCTCATTTCCAGGCTGTTTGGGGCTTTGGTGAGTTAGAGTTCTGCTCCGAGGTGCCACATATAGCATGCAGACTTTTTATTATTTTGGAGACAAGCACATGAATGATCGACTGAAGGTTTTAGTTTGACGGCTATGTGCTATTGTGTGTGGAAGGGGAGAAAGAGAAAGGAATGGAGTGTTTATATAGATAAAAATAGGGATGGGATGAAGACAAGACTCATGTGACGGAGGAAGAACATTTTGTATTTCATCAGCCGCCTCTATCCAAATATATGCAAAACTTCGGGACAGGTTCTATGCATCCTCGCATAAAGAGGTTCTAGAGAGGTACCGCGGCACCATCGCCCCTCATATCACTCGCCCCACTCCAGATTCTGATCCCATCATCCTCATGTTGCCTGATGATTTGGCCACGCCCAAACATGCCTCTGCCATAACCAGCAAGCTGTTTCACATTGTGACCCATGGCCCTCAGCTCTTCTACAACCTTCGGATCGATGCCCTCTTCCAGGTAGATGGTAGCATCTGTCATCGTCCCATCCGCGCTTGGCATTCCTGCCCCAATACAAATCCTCGGTGCATCAAGCGCCTCTTGCGGGTTAAGCTTGAACACTTCTTGGTTTAGCAACACCTGAACATGTCCCTGGGGTTGCATGAACCCGCCCATGACACCGTATACACTGTGCAGACTTTGATCTTTCGCGTTGGTGATCAGACCCGGGATAATAGTATGGTATGGTCTCTTCCTTGGCTCGAGTTGGTTTGGGTGTCCCTTGCTGAGATTGAAATTCGCACCACGATTTTGAAGCGTGAAACCGCATCCTTTTGGAATGATGGCTGTGCCGAAGCCACCGTAGTTGCTGTTGATGAACGATATGGCATTGCCTTCGGGATCTGAGCAACAAAAGTATACTGTGTCGCTCTGAAGATGGGCTGGCGAACCGTGCATAGGCGCAGAGACGGCCTTCTTCGTATCAAAGAGTTTTGCGCGCTCGGCGAGGTAGGCGGTGGAGATGAGTTCTGCGGTAGGCACTTTGGTGACATTGGGATCTGTGACGAACCAATGCGCGTCCGCAAAGGCGATGCGGAGGGCTTCGATGACCGCGTGAAGATGTTGCGTACCATTGTGTTCGTCGTGTGACCATTTCGAGATCGTGCCTTGCTTTTCTAATTCTTGAATTATTCCGAGAGCCATTAGAGCGACGATGCCTTGACCGTTTGGTGGATGCTCCCAGAGTTCGATGCCACCGTCGGTTCGTTCGCCAACTCCTTGGCCGGTGTACTTGAGTGAAATGGCATCGACTGGCTCGGATCCAATTTCGGCATGGTGCTTCAAGTCGTCCAAGGTCAGATAACCTCCAAGATCGGATACCACTTTCACGATTTGCTCGGCTACCTCGCCCTCGTAGAAGCCCTTCTTGCCATGCTTACCAAGAAGCTTAAAAGTGTTGGCGATGGTTGGGTTCTTCATGATTTCTCCAGCGGCTGGGGCTCTACATCCATCTTTTGCAGCTGGATCTTTCTTCAGCATCTCAGCGAAGTTAGGAGACGCCTTTCTAATATTTTGTTCGCCAGCCGCCCACTTGATGAGAATTAGTTGTGCACGTTCTATTGTAGGTGTTTCTAGAACTTACAAACGTAGCAACAAGCTCAGAAACCGGGAATCCGTCTTCAGCCAACTTAACTGCAGGCGCAAGCACTTCTTCAAGGCTCACTTTCCCACTCCCAAATCTCTCCACACAATCAACCCAACCAGCAGCAGCACCCGGCACAATAGCGGCATGGACACTGTCCATCGGGATGTGTCCAACCTCTCCATCAGGGATCTTAAGATCTTTACGGATTTGCTCAAGCGAAGCTTTTTGACCAGAACGGCCCGATCCGTTCATAGCATGAACCTTCTTGGTCTTGGCATCATAGAACAAACAGAACAAGTCACCACCGATACCGGTTGAACTGGGTTCTGTGACATTGATGGCTGCTGCTACGGCTACTGCTGCATCCTGTGGACAGTCAGGGGTAGTTCATAGCGGGGTACAAGAAGACGTCATACAGCTGCATTTCCACCTTTTCGAAGAATGTCGAGCCCGGCCGCAGTCGCAAGTGGTTGCGTAGAAGATACAATCC
This sequence comes from Herpotrichia juniperi, assembly GCA_014905255.1. Taxonomy (NCBI): domain Eukaryota; kingdom Fungi; phylum Ascomycota; class Dothideomycetes; order Pleosporales; family Melanommataceae; genus Herpotrichia; species Herpotrichia juniperi. The sequence goes on along the minus strand of BLYF01000022.1, from coordinate 1,336,144 downwards.
CCTGTGTACTGTGGACGACGGATCGACGACTGGGGAATCGGGCGAATTGAGGTTCGTGATGGGGATAGACGTTTGGACTCATTATTGAGTAGTGCGCTGTTGATCGATGGCGGGGTCGTGGTGTTTTGATAGTCTCCAGAAGTGTAGTCTTGCACAAAGGGATGATCGATCTGGGTCTATGTTCAAGGGGTGGCATCAAATTTGGCAGACTTGACGTTCAGGTGATAAAGAAGACGGATATCAACGGCGGTTCTATGGATGGCGGTGCCGTTTGGTCTGCCGAATGGGACTTGCTGTCTTCGCATCGGCAGCTTGCTTGCTTGCTTGTCATAACGTTGATCTCCAAATGGTTCACGTCTAGCAGCAAGACAAGAATGTAAACGATCTTGAAAAGCGTTGGAGAGATTCGATCGAAAGAGTAAACAGGAGAACCTCTTGAGTGTCAGAAGTCGTGCACGGCCCGATCACGTGCAGCGTGATGTCCCGAGGTCGAATTTTCGGAAAGCGCGTCCCGAAAAATGACTTTGTGCTCCAACAACCATGAAAGCAACGCCCTGGATCTGCCGCAATTGTCTTTCGCGCTTTATAAAGCCACCTGCTAGGCGGCACATTCGGCTTCAATCTACCTGTACGCACCGCCTTCTCTCACGAAATCCTTTTTTCTGACGTCTGGCAAGCTTCAACATCCGAGACGGTCCCACCTGCCCTCATCGCTCGAGCTCGCACAATTGCCTCTGCGCACAAGCAATTGACCGACAAGCTTGCTGATGGCTTCGACACAAAAGCTGCGAAGAAGCTGGGCCAGTACAGCTCCGTCGTGAACGCTCTGAAAGAATGGGATCATGCAAAAGAGGTCAGTCTGGAACCCAAAGTCTACATGTCAGCTACCAACAGCAGCTGCAAGTCGGTAACAGAGCTTACGTCTCTCATCCACGACCCTGCGACCGACCCAGAGCTTCTCGCTCTTGCCTCTGACGACTTGGGGGCTACACGCATAGCCCTAGCAAATGCCTCACAAAGCCTCACCACCTCTCTCGTCCCTATACATCCATTCGCACACCTCCCCTGTCTCCTTGAGATACGTCCTGGTGCCGGCGGCTCCGAAGCTGCCATATTTGCAGGCGATCTACTGCGCATGTACCAGGCATTCTGCAATCGCAACGACTATCGCTCAACCCTCCTGAAGTATGAAAACATAAATGGTACGCAAGAGGCAGGCGTGCCGCTATCCGAGGCCGTGTTAGAAGTCGACGCTGAGAATGCGTATGGCGTGTTTCGGAGCGAAGCGGGCGTTCACAGAGTCCAGCGTGTGCCCGCCACAGAGACTAAAGGACGAACACACACGAGTGCTGCATCCGTACATGTGCTTCCTAGCTTACAGGAGAACTCGTTCGGAGACAACGACATCGAGGACCCCGAGAGCGATTACTATGTTGACCCAAAGGAAGTTAAGCAGGAGGTCATGCGAGCAAGAGGCGCTGGTGGCCAACATGTCAATACCACAGAGTCTGCAGTGCGGCTCACACACATACCGACAAACACATCTGTTTCCATGCAGGACTACAGGTCCCAGCCCAAAAACAAAGAGAAAGCCTGGGTTCTGCTTCGGTCACGCCTGGCGCAGATTCGTCGGGAGAAGAGAGAGGAAGAGATGGTGGCTATGAGGCGAAGTGTGGTCGGTGTGGCAAAGATGGGCCGTGGAGATAAAGTCAGAACATACAACTGGGGTCAGCAGCGGGTTACGGACCATAGGAGCGGAACAACCGTGCATGATTTGGACGACGTGATGCAAGGGGGGCAGACCCTTGACAAAGTTATGGAAAGCGTTCGAACCTGGCTTATGGAGAGAGATGTCGAGGCTCTCCTAGCAGAAGAGCAACCTACTCGAGGTGTGAAAAAGTAACTCGCCCCAAGGTTCCAGAGCTCGCCTCCCCCTGCCTGTAAGTCTTGAGCCTGCGTTTGTTTGACATCTACTCCGTCGATCATAATTCAACGTCGCCGAAGTCGAGTAGGTTTTGTTGTGATAGCAAGGACTTGAATTTCATGTTGCTTCATCCATATCAGCTGCCGAACTCTTATACCCTCCCGAAAATTGCCACTCAACACTTGCGCAGACTATGTCTGCGACATCTCAATTGCACAACAATTGTGGGAGCTCGGGAACCGCATTTTTTTCTCTAACCGCAATCACGCCTCATCAGCTTAGACACGTCGATGATTGGAAATCTTGTACAGTGTGTAGCTAGTATACGACTCTCGCAAGCCATTGCCTCGATCCCCTGACTTGCCTGGCTAGATTCCCGTGTTCAGACCGAGAATTACCGTGACGACGCGCCAGTCAATGCTCTACGGAAGACTTGGCTGCACGCCGGGAGTGGCGCGGTTCAAGATTGGGCAAACTAGGTTAGGATACCTTGTGCACCATTCAACTTTGCACTCCAAAGTTGATTACACACTTGCCGTTCTTTGTTGTGAGCGTGGAGCTGATGAGTTTAGCATTGTACGGGTGAGGATTTCAGAGCCTCCAACTTCCACGGATTTGAGAAGGCGAATATCGTAGACTTGAACTTTAACGTTCTCGAGACCCAAAGCCCCACGCAAGCGCGGCGAAATATGATTGGTCGACCACATCCTCTTCATGCACCTGTCAACTGACTTAGTACGAATCCCTCTCCACACGACGCTCCGCACACCTGGAAACAAACGTCTGGACCATCGTGGCGGATCAACTGTCTGGTACCGAGGGTATGATACCGGACGCGCTGTTCAGAGCCAGTGAGTGCTTGACTTTCAAAGCTCTTCGACCAGCTCGAGTCATCAAATCCACTTCCCCAGGATATCGTTTAGCCCCTTCCCCGCATTCTCCACCACCAAGCGTCCGCCACAACCACAGATGTTCCATTTCTGGCCCGGTTTTAGTCTGGCCCTAACAATGAAAACGAGCAAGAAAGACATGCAACAAGCGTAGAATCTAGATCGGGAGTACGATGCCCGAACCTATAATGTGGGATGTCACATTATCCATAATTGTGCATAAGTTCTTGTGATACTTTAGTCCTCTCATTCCTCTCCCTTTTTCAAGTCCTCTTTATAAACATCTCTCTCATTGTATTGTAACATCCCAGTATGGCTACAATTCATAATGATTATGCCCACGAGAAGGGCACAGGTGTTGAATATGCCGAAAACCATGACTCTCCCAACGACACATCACTGGACTTGACCAAAACTCGTACCCTTGAAGGCATTGATATGAAAAATACCCAAGCTTTGAAAGGAGACGATTCTGATGGCAAGGTCAAGTTTGGTGTCAGGGGAGCGCTCGCGGCCGTCTTCCTCGCAGGCTTATACACCGGTAAGTGGTCACCATCACCACATCCACTTGGCTTCGGTATGTCTAATGTGTATTCTAGGCTCGCAAGTCATCCTGTACTTCACAGGAGGGTCACTCAGCTTTATTTCGGAGGACCTTGGGATAATCCAGGGTTCTGCATGGCTACCCACGGCAAATATTCTTGCTATTGCTGCCACTTGCCCATTCGCCGGTTACCTTCAAGATCTCTTTGGAAAGCGATACATTGCCCTCTTTGGATCCGCGTGCATTTGCATTGGTATCATCCTCATGGCGACTACCCACTCTTTCGCACAAGCTCTGGCCGGAATGACTATTTCTGGAATTGGTGCTGCTATTGGTGAGCTTACTGGCCTTGCTGGGTAAGAGTTCCTATTTCCAATTCATGTCAAAATTTGCTCACAGCATTCTAGTCTTGCCGAAGTTGTCCCTGTGAAATATCGCGGCTACTCATTGGCCCTAGTTACTGCATTTGTTCTTCCGTTCTGTATGTGCCTCTCGCAGTTAGTAGTTTCCACCTATCAATCATCTAACACATCCTAGGCCCATACCTCATGTACGTTGAATTATGGTCTCACGGCAACTCTGTTGGCTGGAGATGGGGACCGTGGGTTGCACTGTGAGCACATTCTTTCATTCTGCTCTAATATTGCCGTTCTAACTGATTCCAGTATCTACAACGGCGTCATTGGTCTCGGATTGCTCTTCACGTATTTCCCACATGCGCACACCCGTGCGGAAGGCTTTTCCCGTCGTTCCATTCTCAAAAGAATTGACTTCGTCGGTGGTGCTCTATCCATCACTGGCCTGACGCTCTTGTAAGAGTTACTAAGCAGTTCTATGAATGTCAAACTAACAAGTCACAGCCTCGTTGCACTCCAGTCTGGTGGCTATACCCACCCATGGGCAAGTGCATACGTAATGTGCACTCTTCTCATTGGCCTTGCCCTGATCTTCGTCTGGATTGTCTGGGAATGGAAGTTCGCCAAACACCCCATGGTACCCGGAGAGCTCTTTAAGGGCCAACGAATCGTCGGTCTCGCCTACTTCATTGCCTTCGCCGCCGGCATGAACTTTTTCTCTATTCTCAACTTTTTCCCAGTCACCTTCACTTCGGTCTATGATCCCGTCCCGGTTCAGATTGGCCTTAAAGGTCTCGGACCCGCGTTCACCACTACGCTTGGTGCTATCGGCTTCAACGCTGCGCTATCAACCTTCCCTGGCCACACACGAGAAATTCTGCTTGTCGCGCTGTTGTTCATGACTGGCTTTGGCGGATCCCTGGCAGCATCCACCCCCGATAACCCCAAACTCACCGTTGCCCTTGGCTCCCTCGCTGCCTTTGGTGTTGGTGGTGTCCTCGTCCCCGCTGCCTCAGTCGCTATGATTGTCACACCTGACGCTCTAATTACGACAGCCGCTGCGCTCTCGCTCTCTATCCGCACCGTCGGCGGCACGATTGGCTACTCAATCTACTACAACATCTTCGCTACAAAGCTCGCCAAACGCCTGCCTTTGAACGTTGCGGCCTTCGCGCTCGCTGCGGGTCTGCCGGCGACGAGTCTGGAGCAGTTCGTTGGCGCCTTCTTCACTGCACCCGAGACACTAGCCACTGTTCCTGGAGTAACGCCGGCGGTGATTGCGGGCGCGACGAAGGGGACGCAGTGGGCATACAGTGAGAGTTTGAAGGTTGTGTGGTTGACTAGTATTGCATTCGGAAGCATGGCGATTGTGTGCTGTATCTTGATGCCGAGCACCAAGAAGTACCAGACTAATCGTGTTGCGGTGCAACTTTAGGGAAATTGGGAAATTGATACTACGACAATCCCAATGGATAGTCCGCTTGAGTTGAAAGTAATCTTGATAATATTTAGCCATTGAGGCCTTGATCGCCTTTTTCGACCTTTCGTCTCTTCTGCTAAGTTATGACCGTGCACCGCGCCTTGTGGTTGTTTACTTGGCGTGTCCATCTCAAAACTTCCACTTCCTCCGTGACTCTTTTTTCGTCCCATCAACACCACCGCACAATCGTCTTCATTTTCATCCTGTTCAACCTCCTGAAAGACATGGTCGGCCGCTCGAGCATCTGCACTTGCAATCGTGATGTGACACCTTCTGCACGCCTAGCTATCTCAGCCTCTTCAATTCCGATTCGACGCCCTCAAAACACCCCAATGGCACTGAGTCGTACCCGGACCATATCACTTCCGATTGGCCGGCCTTCCTCCCATGACATAGTCCTGCGGGTTTGTTTACGTGGAGTAACCACATCCATGAATTGACAAACTTATGTGTGGAGAGTTGGTTCGGGGACGCCTGCCATTGAGCGGAGAGAAGACATTCTCGTTGAATATCTCAATTCGAATGGCATGAAAGTATTGAAGATTGCGCTCAATTCCTCCAATATTTCCCGTCAAATCAACATCAAAACAGCACGTGGGGTGTTTGCGCCTTCATGCATGTTTAGATGCGCCTATATTGTCGCACTAGACCAAGGCTGAGCCCCTCCTCCGACCTGCAGATGATTGAGACAACACTCATCTCCATAAGAGCCCGTATGGGCCATCCCCGCAATCCTGCTGCCTATCGTAATGGGAGAGCCACGAGATCTCCGCAATCCAGAGTTCCCACGTCTATCATCTGAACTCGGAGACCTGTTGGTCAGCGTGTACAAGAAGGATTGTCCGGCGTCAAGAGAGTTCCTGTACATGGGACGCGAGTTCAAGGCTTTCCACGCGTCCTACCAGATTGTCCGCCCATATCTTCAGCAGCCTTCTTATTTCATATCCGAGACTGGCTCAGCCTTGATCCGAAATATTCACGATGGAGTGGAGATCATTTGCGAGGACTTGACCGAAGACGTCCAGATATTCACGGAACAGCTTGAGAAGGCGAAGCGCGTGAACCAGAAGCGGATCAATCCATTCTTCATCTTTTATGGAGGCAACTCAAATGCCCGCGATCGCAATAAGCACATTCTGAAATTCTTCGAGGAGGATGACTATGCCCTGGAGCGGAGTCAATTGCGATATGGGACTATGCTGCTCAATTTGATGCTGGCCGTTTTTGTGTAAGTACCGCCTCCCAGTGCGTATCTTGCGTATTTGCTTACAGTTCAGAAAGCTATGCTCAGTGCATACACGATGTAGGAGATGAGGCCGCGTTCCCCGACACGTCAGCCTTTCTCATCACAGATCTATACACTACCTTGACTGATCTGAGACGCAAAGAGAATCGCAAGAAGAGGAAGAGGCAAGCGGGTGCCTTGCCAGTTGAAGCTGCCAGTTGGTGGGATGGCCTTCCTATACAACCCCCCAATGTTAAACCAGTGGCTCCTCTAGCGATATTAACGCGCATATGGGTTGATCCAGAAGCTCGAATGGCATCCCGACCTTCTCCAGATACAGAGGGATTACGGAACCTGGTCCGACAGTGGAGGGAGCATAGTCAACAGCAACGAAAGAACACGTTGCAACTCGACGCGGATAATCAACGATTATTAGGTGCAAATCAACGGCTTACATCAGATAACATACAACTTCAACAAGAAACGGAGCAACTCGAAACAAAGAATGGCACACTGCAAGGGGCAATCAACAGACTTCAACAAGATATTGCGCGCCACGTCAACTCGATACAAACAGAACGAAACGCTCGCCACGAACAAGAGCAGCATAAAGAATTCTACCGTGAGAGACACGATGCAGTCCATACCCGACTCACCGGTTTGCTCGCAGAGAATGCCCGGGCTGATAGGCATGCAAAGGAAGCGAGTCTTGCGCCTGCGCAAAGTTCACGAGATACCGACCAGGGCACACAAGCTCGGGAACGATCACATCATCGTGATACCAGTAGGCAAGATAATTCCCAGCGTTCATCGCGACCAAGAACTTCTCATCCGCCCAGTGATGGGCCTCCTGTGGCATATGAGACTCAGAAACTCGGTCGACCTCGACGACATTCTTCCTCCAACCGGTCGGGTCGATCGTCAAGCAGTACAGCAGTTGAGACTCCTGGCACCCGATCTCGGAGGGAACGATCTCCACAAGTACCTTCAATCCCGATACATTCTAGACCGTTTCGGACAGGGTTCTGAGTTGCAGTTTTACGGATGACGATAGGACGATGTGACGACTGAAGATACGCCAGATCACGGGACTACTACCTGCGGAACGTTCTCAAGCTCAGTCCTATACATGGATACCTTGTGCCTGAATTCGAAGTCACCGGATTGCTTTGTAAAACCCTAGGGCTCCGCGATCCCTGACGAATATGCTCGTTGCCTAATTCGAACATCTCAATGCCGGCATATTTGACCTTTCCGTTACCCAGTGTACTACATCGCAGGATTGGAACGGGAACACAACCGATCCACAGCGTTTGCTGCCTAGTCTCGCTCCCCGCACCCCTCCAAATCCCATCATTGCTCCGAAACCAACATAGGTGAGCTTGTTGAGGGATACTTAAGGGCGCAGCAAGATCCACCTGCATGGAATTGAAAAGCAATTATTGGAATCAACAATGTTGGGGAAATGTATGTAATTTAGAGCTGAAAATCAAGGCTGAAGCAGGCTCCAGCAGCTGAGGGAATGCGAAAAATCCGGTGAAGAGGTGGGGTGAATTGGCCAATGCTGATGTGGCTGGCGTGGACGAGTCTAATTGGACGCCCTTCTTATGCCGTTGGCTGAGGCAGCTATCATCGCTGCAAGAGGTCTGCACCTTTCATGCAACACAATCAACGCTCCCCATTCAATGTCGTGATTAGCTTACGGCTAGCTATGCCTTGCCAATATCTGTTCGTGGTTGCCTACCAGAGGCTACCGATGCAAGGAAGGGCGGGGATGCGATATATAGTCGCCCTTTCGTATCCGCAGGTCCTCCTCTCTTAAGTCCTCCAGGACCAAAGTCAAGGAATATATCTTGAAATTTCACTATGTCTTCTTACATCCCCCCGACCGTTTCTCCGGTGCTCCAACAGACGGTTGACCTTAAGATCGAAGAGTTCGCACGAAGCATCGCTGACTTCAGGCATCGCTACAATGCAGACTCTCCTGTCATGGCCGAGAGTGAAGATACTCTCAAGAGGCTGACGGCTCTGCTTGATCAGATCAAGACGCACGATCCCTACCTTGAGGATGGCGACGATCTCGATACCATGACACGCTATATTAAACAAGCCAAGGACGACCAATCCATATCGCAGACAAAGCTCCAAAGATTCGAGAAACAGCTTTTAGCTAAGCTGGACCTTCACTATCACCGTCAAGATGTATCCACTCTGCACATCTCCTTACTCAAAGAAGCCCTCGAGGCTCGCAAATCCGTTACTTCCGTATCTGCAAGTCTTGAGAGAGCAACGTTGGAGGACGAATTCGATATGGTCGAGGGCGAGCTCGAGACTGCCTTCGAAAGGTTCGAGCAGAATACTTTCAAACCAGATCAAGTCGACACCGAGAAGCTTGAGACTTTCCTCTCCAGCTTCTTCATTGGTGATGCGAGTAAGCGAGGCCTCGAAAGGCTTCGGGACGACATTGAGGACTACGGAAAGGACGTCATTGATGAGCACGACAAAGTCGACGAGGATATCATTGAGTGGTGTATCAAGGATCTACTGCAGAACAGTCTGCTCAGCGACGACAAACGGAACACCCTTCAAGGGTACTTGGAATCACGTGTTTCGATCCGCGAACTCACAAGTCTGATTAACGTCAAGTCTATTCGCAATTGGAATTGGCAAAACCGAGAGAAAGGCTTGCCAGTAACAGCGCGCCAGAACTCCGAGGGCAAATATTGCATCACGACTGATGAAGACATCGTCGACATGCTGTTCCTTCACTCCCTCGCCATTGGCTGGGGCATGAAGTTCAAGGAACTTGCCAGTGATCTAATGGGAGATAGTAGTGTCTTCGTGCGTAACAAAATCCTCACACCTGAAGAATTCGCTAAGCGCGAGTACTATCTACTCTCTCCGAGGCCAAAGCCTAGGCAGCCTATGCCACCGAGGCACACTCACTGTACGGTCTGTCATGGGCCGCCACCGCCTCCGCCATTCCGAGGTCCCCAAGGCATGCCTCCACCGCCACCGCCGCCACCACCACCAGCACCTATTATCTATCATGGGCCCAGATCCAGATCTCGCAGCAGGGAGAGGGTTAACTCCAAGTCGAAGAAAAGAAATTATAGCCGTGGACCGCCGCCGCCGCCTCCTCCGCCTATTCACGGAGGTATGAATCTCAACGAAGAACGGTATAGGAACTACTCTAGCGAGTTCTTCCTGTCTCGACTACCCAAGTTCTACGGTGGCTTACCTGAGACCACCCCTGCCGATGAGACTCAAGCCACATTGATCAAGCATCTCGCAACTGAAGCCCGACTTTGTGAAGCACTTCGCATTAACGGTAACGACACAGTCAGCGGACTGACTGCGAACTTTAAATCTTTCGCGTCGTCTCTACCACACAAGACAATCCTTACGATGCTAAAGTTTGTTGGTGTGTCCCAAGTTTGGCTCGACTTCTTCACGCGTTTCTTGGAGGCTCCCTTGAACATGGGGCCCGTTGTTCGTGGCACATCGGATCAAGTACTAAACCGTACTTGTGGCCTACCAGTCGCACATGGAATGGAACTGTTCCTTGGCGAAGTTGTTCTCTGCTTCTTCGACTTCGTGGTACATCATAAATCTGGTGGATACTTGTACCGTCTTCGTGACAAGTGCTACTTTGTGGGTAAGCCTGAGCAAGTTGAATCAGCTGAGATCGCCTTGGAAGAGCTCTCAAATGTGGCGAATCTCAATATCTCGATTCGCGGGTCCTCGGACGATCAATCCTGGGGAGCCATCGGCTCTAGCTTCGTCAACTTCGAAATACATGAGAAGCCTCTTATCTTCAATATCCACCAAGATAAGGTCGAGGCCTACGCTCGTCGTGTCAAGAAGCAGCTCGCTACCTGTACCACCGTCCTTGACTGGATTCGCGTCTGGAACAGCACCATGGGCAAATACGCTCCCCATCTCTTTGGCCCACTGGCAAACGTTTTGGGCAAGCCTCACCTCGAAGTGGTAACTCAGGCTTACAATAAGATGCACAAGATCATCTTCGAGTCCAGCAACCTCACAGCCCACGTGACTGGTCTTCTTCAGGCACACGTCCACCCCGGTGTCGTTATCCCCCTTGAGCCACTCATCTTCCTACCCACCGCCTACGGCGGCCTAGGTGTCAAGAACCCGTACACTACGCTCAATCTCGCTCGAGACTTGCTCGAAGATCCTACAATCCCCTTCACAACCTTCGCTTCCGAAGAGAAAGCGTACTACGAGAAAGCCAAAGACGTCTTTAATAGTTGGCCCGTGGAGGTCCGTACCAACAAACTCGATGAACTTCACCCCACAGAGAAAGAAAGCTTGAATGCTTTCTTCGCCACGCGTGACCGAGCTGAGTTCATGACATTCGAAGAGTACTCATGCAACCGTGAACGGATTCAATACCCTTTCCTGGCGCCTAAGTCCTTCCCTAGTTCCTATGAAATGATCTCGCCTCCTCCCCACCTACTTCGTACTTATAATTCTCTGCTTGAGGAGCCACGCGATAACATCCAGAATGATGAGCGGGTTTCAGATGAGGTTAGCCGACTTGCTAGGAGTGACAATAACTACATGAAGAGCTGGTATCAGATGAGTGGGGAGGATCAGATGTATGTCCAAATGTATGGGGATGAGTGTTTTGAGCAGTATGGCGGCTTGGAGGTTTGGTGTGGGGAGAGTGTACCTGCTGAGGTTATTAGGCTGTTTAGGGGGGAAGAGGAGGATGTTGGGGATGATGTGACTAGTGTGGGGAGTTGGGATAACTAAAAGATGGTAGGCAATAGGCTGGATTATGTAGGGTGTGCGTTCGTTTAATGTTCTTTCCTTTCTTCTCTTTGGTTTGGTAATGATGATGACGATGATGATGGCCTCGATATAACTCTCTATAGAGACTCAGCTATTTATATTAATACGTTGTCCTTTTACAAATTTTTCTTCATTCTCTTGTGTCGTACGACTTGGATGCATAACTGCAACGCAGCTGTCTAACGTCCATTCCTGCAGGTCGAGAAACCCCCTGGGCTGGGGAAAATATAGGATACTTCAACATTGCACCACTCAAATTCTACACATGTTTTACTATCTATTATATTTTCACATTATACATGTACTATAGGTAATTCTAAACATGCGGACACCTTCGCACCTAAAAATTACCATCGTGTCGTCGTTGCCGCGCCTGATTTGTAGAGAGCCTCCTTTCGTCACGAAACAGACTTCTCCCGCTAAAACACCATCATCACGCTTTTGCCACTACAAAAACTTATAGAATGGTTCTATTTAAGCCCGGGAACTTTATTACAGTATTTAAAAACCACTATTGGCGTTGTGGTTGCTATTCTACGGAGATTCATGCAAAGACGCCACGCGTGTCGACACCTTTAATGAAAGTAATTATCAATCTAGGCTAGTGTGATACTTTACACCCGTCTTGCGTATCTATTTAGCACTATGTAGTTTACTTAGATTGGTTAAGAGCTCAGCCTGTGGTTGTGCGGAGCCCTACCACTCGCTCCGCAGCCCTGACCTAATTTAAATTTGGCTTTCACTAGTCACCAACTCAACTCAAAAGCTATACTAAAAAGCAATACAATTAATATATGCTATCTGACCGAAGGAGCCTACATTTCCAAGAGGTTTGCGACTTTGGAGAACTAGCACGTAATTTGAGTTAATCGCTTGATACTGTTGACGAACTTCGACTCGTTCTACTTGCTAAAACAATGTTACTGCTTTTGCTAATTTATAACTCACTAAGCCTTTTTTCTACATTTTGACATTTTTGATGATCAACCCCAAAGACGTTCTAATAACCAGCTAAAACTTTTAAGTACATCTCCCTAGCTCTGCTTTTATTACCTTGCTTGGTGAATACTAGGCCGAGATTGTAGGTAGTGTTAAGCGCCGGTATGTAAGATTTAGTAGCATCCAGGCCTAGCACTTTCTCATACCCTTCCAGCGCTCGCTGGTATATTTTCTCTGCCTCGCTAAGCTTGCCCTGGGTTGCGTAGAGGTTGCCC
>BLYF01000022.1:1304228-1321477 GCA_014905255.1 Herpotrichia juniperi | reverse complement strand
AGAGCAGTAGGCTCCGTAGGCTACTATATAAGCTAGAGAAAAGAAGCTAACCAAAATAGTACTTAGTAGGATAGAGTGGTACACGTGACACTGTTCCCCATCCTTAGAGAAAAACTCAACCAATGTTGGAGCGATAAGCTCTTGAAGGGTCCATCCCCGAGTAAACCATCTGCTCCTTCGAAAAGCAGGCTCCCAGGGTACTTGACTCGGCTTGTCGTTGGCACACAAAACCGCTTTCGAGACATCTGCGAGATAGACATAGCATGTGGCTGCATTGCGGTACCACTAGAACATGGAGTTTATCGCCCCCGATAGTTCTGTGTTGTTCGATTTATTAATGCAGCAGGTGTCGACCCAGAAATACTGTAAACCATGGCGTCTGGCCTGCTCTCCGCAGAACTGGATCTTTTGGTAGCCCCGCTTGCCCTTGCCTGTGCAATCCATCATGTCTTTGAAGCTGATCTCTTCAATATCCGCTCCCCATGTGTGAGAAAGCATGGCGTAACGAGGAACATCATCACCAACCAAGTCCCTAGTTAAGGTGAACTTGTCGGTGGCATTACACCTCAATAGCCGTATTCTTCGAATAGGATAATGTAATCGCTTCCAGAGAACAGAATGTGAGGTATGGGTGCTTAATCTTAGAGAACGGCAACTAAGCAGCATTGTTGCCTGATACAATATTCCACATGTAGAGCATGCGTTGCGCACGAGGACCACTAAAAGAATTAGCACAAGTCGGGCATCTAGTAGAACAGTAAGAGTATTAACGAATAATAGATCGCCTGAGCGCTCCCTCGCTACTATAGTGATGAAGCGGAGAGATTCTGTAGCTGCCAGCTGTAAGAGGGTTCAGGTCGAATTTAGAGTGGCTAAGCATCTTAGCTTAAACCCGCAAGCCCAGCTCCCTTTGCACGGATAAATCCGGAATACGTAATTTTTATGACCCAAACGTCGCTAAAACTTAGAAGCATCTTCATTTTTAATAGAACTATTATCCTAGTGCTCCGAAATTTGGAGAGATATGAATGTCCGCAGTGGAGCAAAGCAAACGGGGTTCTGGAAAGCGTGAGTAGAACGATCAACAGCATGGCCAAGACCGTCGTATTTTTTTTGCTACAGTCAAGTCCCTCAAGGAGAAATAGCTGAGGAAGAATAATACATATGATATAACCCAATAGACCTGCGAGGGTAAGAATAGAGATGCTAAAACAATGGGTTCATCTCAGCGCGGGGGGATTCTCGACCTGCAGGGATGAACGTTAGAAGATGAAGTGAAAATTGTGAATATAGTGAGATGGGATGGACAGGGAAGCGCATTCGTTTAATTTCGGGTAGCTCACAAATTACCCCAGCCTCCTCTAATACAGCCCTATGAAACATATCTCTGCATCTTTTAGTTACAAAAGTAAAGCCTTTCCGTCCTTATATATCACAAGAGTTTTCGCGCTACACCTCTAGTGTCTTTGCCCACCTCCACTCAGCTCGGTACCAACAGCGGGGAGAATGGCGACAATATTGGAGACGGCTGTATCAACCTATCGATCCGAGATGGTACGAGCTGTGTTCAACGTTTTTATGACCGCACTGCTCGTATGGACGCTAATAGTAAGTGCTCGAACAGCTCCAGCTCAGAAGACGAGGTACTAACTTATTCCAGAAAGTTTTCACTCCAGTGCCCATCTAGCAACCCTCCTCGCCTAAACTCCATTAACTTGAACTAAACAAAGTGTTCAAAGACCCTCCAACACAAGCATTTTCAACAAAGTCCACCACACCTTCTCAGCTTTTGAGCCGCAAAACATCGACCCCTCTCTCCCTCCTCCTCCGATTACTAATCCCAACCACTTTGCTATCCAAACACCACCACCAATTCCGATAAAACACCTCCCCAACCTCCCAACTCTCTTCCACCAGCTCGTTGCCCTCTGCAAATCCAACACCCAGCCCATGAACCCTCACCCCTTCGTTGTAATCGTCCAAGTCCTGGATGACCTGCACGACCGCCTTGCCCTGCCCCATACCCCCACTTCCATCTCCTCCTCCGCCGTCGTCTTCCCATGCGATAGGCGGCCGTAAAGCGGAGGGTAGAGCGAGCATGCATATCAGCTTCTCGCGGACCGAGGGCCAGGGGAGGATGTCGAAGATGGGATGGTGGGGAATTGTGAGTTGGGCGGGCGTAGGGTGGATGTTTGCGGGTAAAAGCGAGGTGGAGGGGAAAGGGGAGAGGACGTGAAGGTAGGAGGGGTTGTAGATGTGGGAGACTACGTTCAATGCTGTTGCTATGGTGGAGAAGGCACGGAGGGCAGTGAGGTGGGGAATCTGGAAGACGGCGCCGTCCGGGGTTAGGGGGAAGGTTGATGCGGGGGAGGTATGGTAGTTGGGTGGTATGTGTGCGCTTTGTGGGATGTGGGAGATTGGTTGTGTGAGGAGGAGTGGTGTGGAAGATGGGGAGGGAGTTGAGGGGAGGGGGCTGGGGAGATTTGATAGCTCTGGGATAGTTTTAGTCTGGGCTAGTGTGAAAGATGAAGAGAAAAGCCTACCAAAGTTCTGGAAGACATTGAAGTCCACCGGATCTTGATCGAAATCTAATATCGGGAAGCCGATGTCTTCTAAGTCTCGTTCAATTTCTTCCACTGCTCCAGACTCTTCCAAAAGAGAGTTCGATGAATTTCTAGAACCATTGCAAAAGTCGATGTCTATAGCTTCATCTTGAGGCTGATTGAGCGATTCAGGTGGGGTAAGACTCTTGGCCTGAGCTTCTAGAGCTGCGATCTTCTCTCTTCGTCTTTGACCTTCAAATAAAATGTCATTATCTTAGAAAGAGCCCAAGGAATTCTGTCACTCACGATATCTCCTCTGAGCCAGCACATTAAGCACTCTCTTACGCTCGGGATCACCGGGATCGGGCACATCTTTCGGCGTCTTAGTCTTGGCCATCCTTCTTTCCACAGGCATGTCGTTATGGATTTTCGAACTTCACGTTAAGCTTTCAATGTGAAATGTGGGCAGTATGCGAAAAGTGGGTTTCATTATCATTCTCTAAATGAGCATAACGTTATGTTCGAGATTGGCTATGCCTAGTTTAGCCTGGCGCAGATCCTCAGCGTCAGCTTTGGGGTTGGTTCGCGAAATACGGTGGGGGCTGAAGGGCGTTGATGACTACCCGGACAAAGAATGATCGGACAATCGTTATGCTCCACCTTGGTCCAACGTTAGAACAATCTTGTTGTCGCTCATGTAGAAGTGGCGAACATCTTCGTGTCGTAAGGCATGGAAATAAGAAGGCATGGCTAGAAGCTCTCTCATGGAGCCAGTTCACAATCTAACAATTCCATCAACTTAATTTTAACCGTTCTACGTATTCAACACGCACGGCGACTACTCTTTACCAGCTTCATACATAAGAAGACGACTTTACTCTCCAAGCTTCAGATACGATACAATCCCAATCTTATAGTATCTTGAACAATGGCTCCATCCTTCATCACCCACGGTCAGTCAGAGCCTCTTATTCCATCCAAGCTCCCGGTCGAGCATGCAGAGCCACTCTCCTATACAATCTCGACGGCCATAAAAGCCCTCTCCGTCGTCCGCATCGTCCTCGGCGCCTCCACCCTCATCGCCCCCAACTGGACTGGCACACTCTTCCTGTTCCCAGTTCCGGCATCAGCATCGATACTCGCACGTTTCTTCGGTGTCCGCGAAATTGTACTAGGCGAGATGCTCATTACTGCGGAAGACAAAAGTAGTCCTGCAGGTGGAAGGAGGGAACTCAGGAGAACATTGCTAGCATGCATAGTGTCGGATGCTGTGGATGTTTGCAGTATTGTGTTTGCTGTGGCTACTGGGGCTATGGGCAGAGCGCCCGGGGCACTGTTTGGGGGGGCGGCTGTGGCGTTGATGCTGGCAGGATTGGGGTGCAGGGGGTTGTGAGGGTTGTCAGGATGAGTTGAATTGACAAGAGTTGTGAGGAGAGATAACGAGCAGTAATATCGACTAAAAGCAGATAGAATGAACAGCGATATTAAAAATCAAGGCTATTTAATGAGTGTAAATAATGAAAAGATGAGTTAATGCGACTGTACCTATGCCAAGTAGTATCTACAGGCGCGATGTTTCTAGCATTCTACGTATTTCGCGAGAAGGATCAGTTGTTGGTGACGGTCGTTCATTGAGAAGGGCGAGTAATTGAGTGCTCAGATGTTCCAGCGGAGTCTCGTGACAGCGTGGTGTTTTCTGGACGCGTCCACGATATTGTCGCCGCGGGTTGCCATGACGAGGTTCTGCCAAGACTTCGGGCTGCCCCTCGAGAAATAAACACCCACTGCCAGCGGAACCAAAGACACGAAAGCCCGTAAGTTACCTCACCCTTGACACAACTGAGATACCAGGCTGAGAATCACGACTAACACAGTCCATGAACAGCAGTTCCCGTGGCCCGTTGCGCCCGATAAATACACTCTCATCGCCCCAAAAGCCCAACTTCAAGGGAGGAACGACCAAGAGCAACCCTATAGAACTCTCGCTACTCGAAGATAGTGAAAGCGACGACGACAGCTACAACCCCGCATCCTTCGCCGCAGAACCGTCCGAGCTTAGCCTCATCGGCAATTCAAGTTCCCTCTTCGACGAACACTCGACCAACCTCCACGATACCCCGCCACTACAACCTCGCAGCAGAGACGCCTTTGGGCGCAAACAAGACACCATGGTTAGAGAACGGGAACCCCCAGCCCCTTCACAGCGTAATGAAGCTCCTGCACTCAAGGCCCTTCATGATCTGGCGAACACATCTCCCGAATTCGGCAAGACAAGTCCGATGAGGAACCCGCTGCGAAGGGAAGCACCCAAAGACCCATATGCACACGTGTTTAATGTGCCGAGACCGGGCCAGGCGCGAGTGGAACACCACCTGGACCAGCAGCGTGTGCCATCACAACCGCCACCACCACGAGGCACTGCAGGCACTGCTCCGGCAAATCCTTTCAAGAATCCACCCCAAATCGGTCCTCGATACAGCACCTCTTCCACCGCCTCCACCGGTTCTGATCTGTTCGAGATACCCGCTGCCCAGTTCCAGCCACGCCAGGCATATCAGGGCGTGCCCGTACCCAGGCCTTCGAACCCGTCTGCCCATACCATACAACCGCCTCCTCGTCCAGTGTACTCAACGATGGGCAACGGAAATGGCTCCCAGCCTGTCAATCAGAGTTTCCAGAACCCATTCCACAGCTCCAGACAGACTGTGATCCTCCCAGATCTTCCGCCTCCAAAGCGGCGCGGCGCAGAGGACGAAGACGACTTCGACCCAGATGATGTCATCCGCGCTGAAGGCCAACAATTTGGCGCACCAGATCCGTATGGCTACGTGGATTCATTGAAGGCAAACGACAACATCAAGGAGCTGCTAGAAGGCGCGTTCGATGATGACGAGGAGAAGATCCCGCGAACTCGAGGCCGGAAGAAGAAGAATCAGCAGAAGGAAGAGGATGACGAGGCTACAAATTCTTTGGCGAAGAGGCTGCAGGCGTTGGATGTTAAGGAGAATGAGGAAACCGCCGCTACGGTCGAGGAAGAGGACGAGGACGAGGACGAGGAGGACGATGGAACTGTCGAAGGAATGAAAGTGAGGCTGCTTCCCCATCAAGTTGACGGTGTGGCCTGGATGATAGAGAAAGAGACTGGGGCCCACAACAAGCGAGGCAAGCTTCCAAAAGGAGGCATTCTAGCAGACGATATGGGTCTCGGGAAAACGATTCAGTCGATTGCTTTGATTCTCTCCAACACTCGACCAGAGAAGGGAGTCGAGCCAGAAAACAAGAAAAACAAGATTTTGCCCACAGTCGGCAAAGGCACACTCATCATTGCTCCTTTGGCCCTTATCAAGCAGTGGGAGGCTGAAATTAGCAGCAAGATCACCAAATCTCACGCTTTGAAAGTTCTTGTTCATCACGGACCCAGCCGTACCAAGTCAGCCGACAAGCTGAAGCAATATGATGTTGTCATTACCACTTATCAAGTGCTCGCATCCGAGCATGCTAGTTGTGGAGATGGACCCGACGGACTCAAGAAAGGTTGCTTTGCGCTTCATTGGTATCGCACCATTCTGGACGAGGCACATACCATTAAGAACCGCAACGCGAAGATGACTAAAGCCTGTTACGACGTTCGATCTCACTATCGATGGTGCCTGACTGGGACACCAATGCAGAACAATCTGGATGAGCTCCAGAGCTTGATCAAGTTCCTTCGTATCCAGCCTTACTGTGAGATGTCAAGTTGGAAAGACTCCATCACTGGTCCGATGAAGAACGGCCGTGGCAACCTCGCGATGAGGCGACTCCAGATCTTCCTCAAGGCTTTCATGAAGCGACGGACCAAAGATGTGCTCAAGAAGGAGGGCGGCCTCAATTTCGGAGGCAAGAGTAAAGAGGGTCAGGAGAAGAGTGGCTTCCAAATTGTCGATCGAAATGTTGAAACTATCATTGGAGAATTTACCGCGAAAGAGCGTGCATTTTACGATCGTCTCTCAAACCGCGCCGAATCACGCCTTGCAGAGATGATGGGAGGCGCAAAGACCGATTACATTGGAGCCTTGGTATTGTTGCTACGGTTGCGACAGGCATGCAATCATCCCAACCTGACAAAGAGCAACGTCAAGGACGATAAAGACGCCCTGACAACTGGGTCAAAGTCCAACGCACAGGCTGGTACCCAGACTCCTCGCAAAGGACAAGATACAGATGCAGATGACCTTGCTGATCTACTTGGCGGGTTGAGCGTTGTGACTAAACGCTGCGATATCTGCCAAATGGCCTTGAACAAGAACAACGCCGCGGCGGGCTCTATACGATGCGATGAGTGCGAAAATGATTTGAATGCCTCCCAGCAGAAGTCTAAGCAGCACAAGAAGCACCGGAAGCACAAGCGTAAAGACCGCAAAGAGAAGAAGCACCGAGAGCCAAAGGAAGAGGATGAAGATGAAGATGAAGAGGTTAAGATATCGAAACCTGCACGACAACGTCGCGTCATCGTCGACAGCGATGACGAGGATGAAGGTGAGTGGGTTGTCCCAGAGGGCGAACAGAAGGTGGCCGATCTCGGCAAAGCTGGCGGTACAGACGATGAGGATGCTGAGGGAGGCGGCGAGTCGATTAGGTCAGACGATTCCGATCGCTCTGATACCGAAGATGAGGGTACCCCTTCCAAGAAGAAAGACGACTCTTTCATCGTCCATGACACAGATAGCGAGAACGACGCACCAATCATTCAGAAGAAACAACCCAAGAAGCTGAAGGTTATTGGCCCCGACTCTGACGACTCTGACGGTTCCGAAACTGTATCTGAGGACTCCGACTCTGAGTCCGACACAGAAAAAGATTCAGACGAGTCAGAATCTGGAGAATCTGACATAGAGTACGATGCCTCAGACCTCACCCCATCCACCAAAATCCGCCAGTTACTTCAGATCCTAGAGAAAGAGACTCCAGAGCATAAGGTCATCGTCTTCTCTCAATTCACATCTATGCTCGACCTCATCGAACCCTTCCTACGCCGGGAGAAGTTCAACTTCACACGCTATGACGGCAGCATGAGGAACGATCATCGCGAAGCCAGTCTCGAGAAGCTGCGCAACGACAAGCGAACTCGTGTACTGCTCTGCAGTCTCAAGTGCGGTAGTCTCGGACTTAATCTGACAGCAGCGAGTCGCGTGGTCATCATGGAGCCTTTCTGGAATCCTGTAGGAACCCCCTTCACTTTCTTTTGTACACATGCTGACAATAATGTAGTTCGTGGAAGAACAGGCGATCGATCGAGTGCACCGTCTCAACCAAACCGTAAATGTAACAGTCTACCGCCTCTCGATCCAAAACTCAGTCGAAGAACGCATCCTCGAACTGCAAGAAGCTAAGCGCAAGCTCGCTCAGGCCGCTATTGAGGGTGGAAAGGCTATTGGCAAGCTCAGCATGAAGGATATCTTGAATCTATTCAAGCGCGATGCGGAGTTTGATCAGGAGCATGTTAATGATCACAGTGAGGGCAATATGTATACGCGCATGAAGGTGTTGGATAGTCCTACGAAGGGAGATTATGGGGAGGGTGCTGGGGAGGCTACAACGACTAAGGCGAAGAGAAAGGCGGGGAGTTTAGGGTTCAAAAAGCAAGAGGATAGTGTTTGGGGACGGCGTTGAGAGATGATAGCGTGGTAAAAATTTCTTGGGTGTCAAGGCTGGTGTTTAGGATACATGGTTCACCCTTGATTAAATCAGCGTCTATGGATGCATGACGATTCTAATTTCGGTATTTTTGACCTGGTTGTGTTGTTTGGCCTTCATCATCATACCATGTATGTCGTTCTCGAACAGACTTGAATGCAGTAAGCTATATCAACAAATGCTGCATTCTAGCATCAGATTGCTTCGCTTTATTCCTTACCCTTCTAGAAACATCATAGGAGGTACTGCGATGAACATGTTTCGTCAAGGCAACCCCTGTATTCGTATTATTGTCAACTGCTCCAGATCGCACCCTTTCTTTGGAAGTTCATTTTGAATGCTAACCATACATTTGCATTGTAGCTGAATACGCGAGAATACTATTTGCTGATAACTCACTGATTCCGGTTCCTGTCAAGGCAAACACGAATGAGTCGACGCTGCTCGACTACCTGTTTGTTTCTAACATCTTCTGTACTGCTTAGTCCGGCGTCACTTTTTCTGGATTCAGACCGGGAGACTCCGTTGCTGTCTTTAGGGCCGGGCCTGTAGGCCTTTTAGCAGCTTATTCTGATATTCTTCGGGGTGCTTCCCGCGTGTACATTGTAGACCATGTGCAGAACCGCCTGGACCTGGGCGCCTCGATTGGTGTTACACCCATTAACTTTGACGATTCGAATCCAGTGGAACAGATTTTGAAGAAGGAACCAGGCGGTTTGAGGAGAAGCGTCGAGGCTATCGGCTTTGAGGCAGTAAAGGCAATGTTGTATCAAGCTTGTCTCGTTGCGCCCCTAGGAAGTCCAATGAAGGGTCAGCACTGAAGGAACTAACAGGCTTATTGGAAGGCACTCACTGCAAATGTCTAGAGTCAAGGTTCCCTAGTACTATTATCTGTTCTGGAAAGTCTGCTCTCACATTTTAGGTACTGTGTCGCCAAATTCTTTACTTAGTTTCTCTAGGTTTGTTGTGTAACGGTCGATTATGTATCGGATGTTATCTTTTAGCGACTAGCATAATTCTTCAGGCCTTGCACTTGATCTCTAACAGTTTTCGAAGCTTCTAATATACGGAATGGTCATGAAAGTAGCAGAAGGCCTGAGTTCTTTGTATAAGGTTTTGTGTAGGAGGTTTAATAAGGTGGACGTCTGAGCACGTGAGACCCTAGTCTAGCGTCTTTTCATTAACTTCGACATCCCCCATCGTCATTTTGACGAGCAAATCAATTCCACAACCACCACGATGCCGCCACGACTCAATCTTCTCTCAATCGCGAGACCAATTCCGTACAGGCCACGGCCTGCATGCCAATGGCTCCCTCGACCCAGTACGCGCGCGGCGCCATCGCAAATACGCACATACGCCGACTCCGCAGACCCGCCAGCAGCAGACCGATCAAAGCGACCCGATGCGAAACCCGAGGGTCATGTTAGCGAAGAAGCAGCGAAAACTGCTGAGATAATGGGCGAGCAGGGACCAGACTTGAGCCAAGGGACACCAGTGGAGGAGGTTAGATTACTTTATACCTTCCTAGAGGTGCAGATACTGATGGTATGTTAGGTTGTGAAGGGCGACAAAGAAGCCCAGTCGAAGCTTCCGAAGGTCATGCAGGATGCGATGAAGAAGAAAGCCTCTGGTTCTGCCCCCAAGGGTTCGCGTTCATACTCCACAAGCACAACATCAGAGATTGGGAACGATGGATTCGACGTGGGTCTGGTGGAGTTCATCCCGCCCTCTGCAGCCCCAGAGGTACCTGGCGTCAAATTTGGACTACCGACACTTCCTCTTCCCAGAGATGGGAACATGAAATATCGCTATGATGCAGTTGTCGAGCAGGTCACAAATCTTATCATGCAACACGGCGAGAAGAGTATTGCTCAGCGGGTACGATGAAATGCTTCCATCATAGCAATCAATGCAAAATTCTGATTCTGACGCAACGATACAGAACATGTCTTTGATTCTCCAACATCTGCGAACCTCCAACATCCCCACTATCAACCCCGCCAAACCTCTTCTGCCTGGTGCCCCGCCACCATCGCATCTCCCACTCAACCCTGTTCTCTACCTCACACTCGCCATAGACTCTGTGGCGCCTCTCTTAAGAATTCGAAACCAGAAAGGGGCTGCTGGTGGTGGTGTCGCTTTGCAAATTCCCGTTCCTCTTGGTCTCAGACAACGGCGGCGGACCGCAGTTGAATGGATATTGAAAGCAGCAACACGGAGGAAGACCATGGGAAGTGGAAAGGGGGGGTTTGCTCAGAAAGTTGCAAGTGAGTTGGTAGCTGTTGTCGAGGGGAGGAGTGCTGTGTGGGACAGGAGAAATATGGTCCACAAGCTTGCCGTTGCGTCACGAGCCAACGTTGTGCTACCCCGAAAGAGGTGAGATGGGAACGCCCGTAATGGGGACAACTTCGATTCTGTATAATTGTACATCACTCAGGAATATTGATTATCAGTGGCCCTCACATTCCTATCAGGCCCAACGCAACTCTCTTCGATTCGGCTTGTGTATCTTGGCAGATTGGTGCTATGTGGGTCTGCATGCAGCGTCACGGCATCGCGGCATTGCAGCATCAGAAATGAGGCTAAATTATATGCACCGCCATGTGCACAAATATGCACCGCCACCTCAAGCAGATTACCATGTGACGTCGCCAAGTTGTTCCAAGAGAAAAGGCTTGGGTCAAAAGCAAACCGCGGATAGGCGCAAGCTGAACAACGAGACGATCTGAGGCAGGAATTAATACTTTGAGTGGAACATAACACGTGGGAATATATGCGCATAACCCATGTAGCTGGTAGCAATGAATGCATCAATGACAGTGCGTAGTGTGCATGTTGCAGTCGTGATGGTGATCTGATGCGGCCAAGCGCTCCAGCCTCAATGACCGAGAACGTTTCCCCTCAACGTCGCCGCTACCCATACCTAAGCAAGCACCCACGAGTATTTGCCCTCGTCGCGCTTACTACTTCGGAGCTCAGTCCCATTGACTACCCGCCTTCTTCGCCCATCCTTATGTCGTCTGCATACATCACCGTCCTGGGGCGCCCTCTGTTCCCCGACAGCGGCTAACGATATACCCTTCACGTACATTGCTCCACCATCTTTTCAATTGCTACCCCGCCGCGCCCATCGAATCGAACCACCACTGTCACTCACCCGGCTCCGCGCAATTGGATACTTGGGTTCCACGGTTGGGCAACCACTTCGTTGACAGCTCTCCCGACGATGATGCTATAATCCTCACCTCACCACCGCCCGACCAGGTACCGCCCGACCAGGTACCGCCCAATCGTACCACACGAGCACAAGCACGACCACATCCACCCCACGTGCCCCCCACCAACAGCAGTCTTTCGACCTTGCCCGGACCTTTGCCTTTGCAACACTGCCTGTCCAGTAGTATCAACACGAACTCGCACCCTCTATCTCTCACAAATCTGCGTCGACACGCCGAGTGCCTGCCTTCGCTGGGCATCCCTCGATCACAACACCAACCCCAGAACTCCAAAGCCCCCCAAATATCGCAAATATGTCGCTAGAATCCGCGCTTGACGAGGAGATGCGAGAGGTGATGGCGCTGCTGGAAGGGCGCGGGGCAGCTCCTGCGCGACCACCACGCGCGGGGAGCCCGGCCGTCGGCGCCCGGGCGCAAAGCCCCGAGTCCGCTGCTTCTCCAGTACGCAGTATGCTCGATATCGCTGGCGGTCCACCGTCTGCCCGACATGCCTCGATCGGCGGCTCTCCCACAAGCTACGGCAGCATGCTTGGTCCTGCTCCCCTACGAGGGACGCGAAGCAGCAGTCGAGGTCCTGTACCTACCTCTCCACCGCCTTCGGCTCGAGGCTTCGCAGGCGCGTCCTCCGCAAACCCAGAATCCGCGTACAACTTCGAGATGATGCCTACTATAGAAGCGCACTCCATGCCCAAGCGAGTCACACAAGGTGGAAAGAAGAAGCCAGGTCGCGCAATGTCTTCTGTGTATGGAGATACCACATCCTTACTTACGGCCGCGAGAGACAAGGACCGCCACGGCCCCCTAGGTAGCTTTTTAGGCAAGCAGCCAAAACCAACATCTCCAGGTCCTGGTCGATCTGCATCTCCTGGGGGACGAAAGCTCACCAACTCCCTGAATCTGAAGGCAGACCCTGGAAAATATGTAACAGATTCAGGTAAGGTCATTGATATGTCGAATGCATATCGGAGATTCTCAGATGCTGCGCTACTACGAGCAGGCGGAGGCCTTTCAGCACTGCCAGTTCGCAAAGGTTCAGACCCTACGAAAGGTGAAATCCTCGCACCCGGCGGAGGCGTGCGGTTAGCCAAGGACGAATCCAGCGGCGACGAGGCTGCGGTAGACTCGAGTGAAGATTCGGACGCGAGCTCAAATGTGGAAGGCTGGAATGCACAGACAAGGAGAGGACGACGACGGACCAGAACTGGCGATAGTGCTGAGAAACATGGGGGCGATCAGAGAACGCCCAAGAGCTTGCTAGCAGCGGCTGAGGATGAGCGTAAGTTTTTTGGTTTGAAACCCGGTCAGTCCAAAGTTTGTACTAACCTTCGTCCAGGCAAAGATGTATCAGAAACCTATAGGGTGCGATCCCTACTCGAGCCAACACTAACCGTCACGGGTCCAGATGGCGAAAGAATGTTGAGCAAGAAGTCGGGAGTGCACCCCCATACGAATTTCGACAACGGTGGCTCAGCCCTTTCTACGCCGTTCAGTTCTGATACCGAAGCTGATCTTTCCGAAATCAAGTCTGCACAACAGCTGGCTATGCACATTTCTCCAATCCATTCCAACCCTGAGGCTCACCGATGTGTTCGACAAATTGTTCGTGGAAATTACAGCCAATTCCAAGAAGATGCTGAGCATGGCCTGCGACGCCAGCGAGTGTACCTTGTGGCTACAGATCTCAGTGAGGAGGCTGCGTATGCTCTGGAGTGGACGATAGGCACGGTACTCCGGGATGGCGACACATTACTTGCTGTTTATGCGGTTGACGAGGAGACTGGTGTTGGCGGCGCGGATGGAGCTGGAGTGGCCATTGGCGGAGGCGCAACAGCTCAGGAAGAGACTAACTCGTTGATGAAAACTCTCTCAAATACCAAAGGTCTATTGAATGACGGTCCAGGACCATCACCTTTGCAGAATAGCGTGTCAGCTTCGGAGGTGGATGTCAATACAATGGGCAAATCGGAAAAAGAACGATATCAGGCTGCTGTAGAAGTATCTGATCGCTGCGTCAAACTTCTCAGGAAGACTCGACTGCAAGCTCGAGTTGTGGTTGAGGTATTCCACTGCAAGAGCCCCAAGCATATGCTTACAGAAGTGGTAAGCACGAAACATGAAGGACGCTATTGAAGCACTACTGACATTTGACAGATCGACTTTCTAGACCCGACATTGGTAATCCTTGGATCTAGAGGTCGGAGCGCTTTGAAAGGGTATGTTTGCTTACATTCTTTATGGCGCATGAAAACTGATCGTTTCACAGTGTTTTGCTGGGCTCTTTCAGCAACTACCTAGTCACGAAGTCGTCCGTTCCTGTGATGGTGGCCCGGAAACGACTTCGAAAGCACAGCAAATACAAGCGGAAGAACCTTCGTCTTTCCAATGTGCTCACGAATCCGAGCGGCAGACTTGCAAACGCCAAAATCGACTGATGTTATGCGTTTGCCCGGGAATTTGTCACCTTGTCTCACAGTTGTACAGCGGGTTCAAGAGCATTGGGCTTGGAGAAGGTTGTCTGGAAGTGCTGAGGCGGAAGTTGCGAAACGGAAACAGTTTGGCGATTGATGAAGACTCTTCTTGGCTTGGTTTAGTTTGGTTTCCGAGCACACACCCACACACCACACACTCTCAGATTTCAGATTTGAGATTTGAGATTTTAGAACCCCCCCCCGGTCAGGCTATTTTTAAATTAGCGGCAAGATGTGCTTCAGGTGAGGGACACCATCGAGTGTTTCTAATTTTCCGATTTTGGTTATTCTTTACTCTATCCTGCTATTTTCACGTCAATACCTTAGCGAGTTATTATCAGCGAGAGGGTAGAATCATCTTGGCCAACTCAGTGTCTATCACACCAGTCAAAATGACGATTGCTTTAGTACACGAGCGACTATTCGTTGATGCTAATGTGGAGTACATTCCATATTCGAAATTAAGGACTACAATACGGTGTTTGCTTTTTTCCTTCTAGAAGCTCGCTTGTTCCATCTAGCAACCATGTTCAGATTGGCCTAAGGAACCGGTCCTGACGCTTTGATTCATATTTGTTTTGCAGCTTGCAGATGGCGGCAGCAACCCGACGTCATGGGGTAGAGTCCAGGCATGGCATACAAGCCGTGCATGCCCAAAACCCCAACGACCCGGTACCGCTATCCCCAGATATTAACACCCCAGCATGCTCGACACACCTGTGGCGCCGAACGATAATGCGGAAGCGGAGACTGTTCAACAACGATGATTGCTTCGTTGAAAAGAGGAGTTCCTGCCTTACGATTCTGCACTGGGTGTTAATATCAGACTTGCTGCCTTCACACCTCAGTATTCAAAGTTATTCCTAATGTATATCCAAATGGAGGGCATTCCGAACTACGATACGCAAACCTGTCCGCGCTTCGAACATGCTGAGTTCCTGGAAATCGATGAAGAGGACCTGGATACGTCGAACTTGCACGCACATCTACTCAGCCCCACCGCACGGCACTCGCTCCTCTCAGACCAGCATCCACGAACCCCGGATGAAGAATCTCATATCGATGCCTCAAGCCTCCTACAATCCCTTCATCACCTGGCTCCCAATGTAGCGAAGTCCTTCGCACCCAAGTCCACCTCTGCTGATGCCTTAGCCTTCAGGCTGATCAACGATGTCGATGTACATGAAGAAGAACAAAGCTACATAGCACTAAGCTATTGCTGGAAGAAGGTCAACCATGAAATCCCAAGAAGAGAAGAGAGTACCCCCGGGGATCTGCCATTCGGATGGGTCAAAACAGTAGAAAGATTTCCACTACCAGTCAGTCCACAGATGTTTGAGGCGGTTTTGAGGGAAAGAGAGCAATACGAGGGACTATGGTTCGATCAAGTCTGCATCAATCAAGAAGACGAGGCTGAAAAAGCTATTGCTATCGGAGCCATGGACAGCATCTACCGGAACGCACGGACGGTGGTCGTAGCACTGGATGATATATTGGTCGAGGAGGAGGAAGCAGAATTCCTAAGGCACTATCTGGATCATTACAGCTATTCGGATCTTCCCGCCAATCAACAACCAAACAGAGGTCTTAATCCGCCTTTCATGCAACAACAAACATTGTTTCAATCTTTCTTCGAGCGAGTCCTAAGCTCCATCTGGTTCGAGAGAGCCTGGTGCGCCCATGAGATGCGCATGGGACGCAGCCATGTCTTCCTTGTCCCATGTGTATCAGACGAAGATGACGGATTCTCCTCATTCATCCGCTTCACTGGCGCTTTCTTCCTCCACATGCTACTTCTAGCGGCCGAGCTACCCAGTCTCAACTCAGCACATCAAACACGATTACGAACCCTCTTAGACCTCTTCGCCCGCCAATCCATCATTGATGAACGTTTCGCTATCACGCTCCACAGCCCCTCCGCAGAATTTCCTCGGCTTCCAGAAGCGACATCGTTCGTCCCCCTAATCGCCGAGATCTTCAAGCAGAAGGCGGGCGGAAATCCCAGACTCCCAGAGTACCTGCGCCGTCTAGACGCAAACCGAGATCGGACTTCCATAGCGCTTAGCTCCGTCGGCATCCCATTAACTTTAAATCCTGCTTCGCTTCTCCAACGCCCAAGTATGGAAGATGAATGTCTACGGCAATTACTTCTCATAGGCTTAGCAGCGCGAGACCCAGTTACGCTCTGCACGACAGGAACGCCATTGCAACTACATGATGGATCGATTTCATGGTTGTGTAGACCTACATCTCTGGATGTCCCAAGGGGGCTGCAGAGCTTGCCTAGATTTCCAGAGAGTGAGACGCCGATTACGCAGGGGAGTGATGGGAGGGCAGAATATGTGCAGCTGGATCTCATATTTTTGGACTTGCCGCATCGGACCCAGCCGAACCCGATGTTTCCGACACATATTCAGAGAGCAAGGGCGATAGTGGAGCTGTGCATGCAGTATCAATTGCCTTGTTCTTCTGGGATTTGGAACACCTGGCAAGGAGTAGGAGCCGGGAATACAAGAGCCGAAGGAATGAAGAACGTGTTCGCGCAGACATTGGCTTGTCTATTCGACTGCGGAGCTCAATGGCTCCTCGATGTATCCATGTCCCTACAACCTCCTTCACAACCGCACTCGCCAGCACAACAGCAGGGGTTAACAACACAAATGGTAGAGATACTCTGCAATACCCACCTCATCATCGAAAACTACATCCTGATGTCCGAAGGCCACCAAGCTTTCATTCTCCTCCTCGATCTCCTAGCGACTCTCATCACGCGCGGAATACCTTGGGCTTCAGGAGCAACAGAGCGCACACACGGTCCTCTGATCATCTCTCTACCAACACACACTATACCAATATCTGCTTCGCCATCGCCAACATACACCACAACCTTGACCTCCTCGCCCACCTACCCCCTCCAACAACCCCTTCAGTCAGCCTTTTCCCCAGTCTCCACCACCCTCATCTCACCTCCAAAAGCCCTGATATTCGCCCCCTTCGCGCACTCCAAAACTCTCCTCATTGCAGTGCCGGACGCACTCACATCCTCATCATATGCAGAATTGGCGAGAGCGTGGATCTTGGTTCCTGTGAGTGGGTATACGAGTAGTCCGCGGCAGATGGTTAGTTGGACATTGCAGGGGAAGGGTGTGATATTTGGGGGAGGAGGGTTTTCTGGGGGGTTGGAGAGGGTGGGGGAGAAGAGGTGCCATCGGGTTTTTGGGGCGGGGAGTTGAGGATGCGTGTCGGGTTGATTGCGGAATGGTCTTTGGATCACGGAGTTGACAGTTTTGGAGAGATGTAATAGAAAGGGATACTGAAGGGAA
>BLYF01000022.1:1260753-1304170 GCA_014905255.1 Herpotrichia juniperi | reverse complement strand
TGGGATGGGATGGGATGGGATGGGATGGGATGGGATGGGATGGGATGGGATGGGATGGGATGGGATGGGATAGAATAGAAATGGTTCATGAGTATGGGTTTGGGTGGTGTGAATATGTGCCGATTATTGTATATAGCCTTTTTTGTTGCAACGATTTACATGTCACTTCTCCTGTCGAAAGTCATATTGAAAATTCATTCCTTCTCTATCATTCCTACAGCGTGTCTACTATGCCGTCACTTTCCATAAACAATCCTCGTTCTAATCCACAATCTTCTCCCGTTCAGCCCTATGCTCCTACGTGCTTTGCTTCTTGTCGGCTAATCACGTTCCCATGCAACACGCGCCACGTGCGTGATCTTGATCTCGCATGATTTCCCCGTCCTTAGAATCGAGGTCACTGCTCGCGTACGAAACGATATCATACCCAACTCTAAGCACGTGCGCGACCTTCACCTCAGGTATCCATGATTCGGAAATTTAGGGCTGACCGTCACGAACCACACGGAGTGTTTCCCAAGAGAAGGCGTGTTACATATTCTTCTATATGGTTGCTTTTTGCTTCCACGGCTCCACTTTACGAAGGAGCTCGTATTTCTTGAGTCGCTACCTTCCAAAACTTGCTGCGTGCGCAATAAGATTAAACAATAACGCAACCATGTTGTTATGTAATACTTAATAGATTGAAAAAGAATATCATGTAGAACTTAACCAGCAGGCTTTACGAAGAGATCACTGCGCGCAGCAGTGGTGTTACTGTTGCAGTACTTGCAACTGGTGTTGGTAGGGACTCAAAAAACACGAGCTCCTCGATAGAGCGCATAATTATCGTGTATTCCGACTCAGCATAGGAAAATCCAACGACTTGTCTGATCTGTCAGAGCCACATAAGTTTTCTCGGAAATATCACGGGAGGCCGTTTCACATCTTTTGCACTAGCTTCCACGATACGGAGCTGTCGATGATTCGGGCCGGAGTCTAGAATCAGAATACTAGCAGACAGCAAACGCATAACGTGGGGACCGCAACCGGTATCCAGTCAGCGCCACATCAACACCGTAAGGTCGGAAAAATAAATGGCGTGTTTCACAAGCATCTGCATGACTGCTTTTTGTTCCCGTGGAGCAAGATCTTAGCATTATTCTACTTTGGGTTTGACATCGGAATAAGCTTGGATAGTGAACGCATTATGTGGAGAATGAGCTTTGTTTTTCTGTCGGAAACCATGAAAGGGGGTGTTTGACGTCGGAAGATTTTCAGCCCTGACTGATCAAGTGAAGATGTCCGTTTCATTATCTCCACTCCCTTCACTTCATTGGCGCTACTGCATGTCAGCCACAAGCCTCAGGTGAAAGGCGTGTATCACTTGCTTCCATCTTCCTTCCATTCACTTTGCTTCTTCGTTCTACGTTGAGTCGGCATGGATAAGGACGCGAACGCGGATGCGAGATGCGAGATGCGAGATCGGGATCGGGTGTGGAGGTGTCAACCACGAGGAGGCGTGTTTCACCGCTTTGCTTTTCCCTCCATAGTCTAGTGTAGTACATTCCGCTCTAAATAATGGTGCTTAACACCAGAAGAACATCATAAAATCTCTTCGTAGAATGAAATGTGACTGAAAATAAAACAAAAGCACTTTATAATAGAACATCTTCCTAGACGAAAAGCAGGAGATAAAAGGGTTGACTATATAGTTACATCAGTAGTAAGAGGTAACACATACACTATCAACTAGTTGCTACATTTATGTGTCTTTACAACTCGTCATACTGCCCTAAGTTCTCGCCCCATGTTCAAGTACCATTTATGAGCTCTCCTTGCCCAATTCTGCGAGATCCTTGGTGACGAACTCAGTCGCAGACATAAGCGCCGTACTGCCATAGACAATCCTCCTCTTCTGGCCAGTACCAGCGGCACCACCAGCACTCGTCCTCTTGGTCCACTCCTGCAGATTACTGTACTCATCCATACTGCCACCACCAACCGTGAAGACTATTGCTTCGCTGAAACCTTGCCGTCTCTGTCCGAAGCTCGCCTCAATTCCCCTTCCGACAGTGCCCTGCTGATTCCGTGCCTGACTAGCTGGCGGTAGAGTTCCACGTGCATTGGCAGAGCGTGGATCGAAGTACAGATAACTTTCTGTTTTTGAGATTGCAGACGAAGAAGCGTTTTGCGGGTCCATGAGCGATTCGGTAATTTTGGTAAGGGTGAGGTCTTTGTTTGCTGGAAGGAAGTTTTTGATACCAGAAAGTAGTCCATCGCTGTAGTAAAGAGTCAGACAGATGTTTCTATACGAACTACAAAATAAGATGCTTTAAAACTTACAAGTTGGCGCCAAGACCAGCGTCTTTTACACGGTCTGTAAACCGAGATGACAAGCTGCTGAAGCCGCCAAAGAGCTGGGAAGAAGCATTTTGTGACGGCTGAGTTGGGGCGGAAGTTATCATCGTCATGCGTGTGAGTTGGCGCACTGGTAGAGGTAGGAAGTTAGCTTGATTCATAATTGTGAGGGGGTTACAGCAGGTTCTTCGCCTGTGCAAGATATGTTTGGGACACCGAGAAGGTGGTGTCCTACATCAACCTTGCAGCAGGGTCCACTTTGTACCGGGGGGTTTGTACCTGTCTTGATGTACTTGATAGAGGTAGTGTCTGCACCTGCAGCTTCGAGTGCTTGAGTAAAGCTCTCAAGGTCGGTTCGAGACACGTCTTGTTCTGTTGTCAAGTACCTGGACATTATTAGACGCAATGTTTAGATTTTGGAGGAAGCTTTTACCATTGCAAGAATAACCTCAGCTTGTCGAGGGGTTCATTTCCTTTGTCGGCGTCCTTGATCAGCTCCAGTATTTGTGCTTTCGTTTGCTTCGCAACTTCCTCTTCTAGCTGGAAGAAAACGTCGAGCTTGCGATCTTTTATGCCCTCCATTAGCGCTTCCAGAATATTCATGTGCATTGTTACAGTTGCCTTCCGTTCCTTCAACTCAGGCAGCAAAGCCATGGCACCCTTAAGATGCGCTGCGAATTGACCGCTATCTCCTTGCAAGTCGTCTATTGATGATGTACCAGTCTTTCGGGTCACTTCATTCGCATCCTCCTGGTATTTTGTCCATTCAGCTGTTACATCTTCTGCAACCTGTGGAAAGGGCTGGGCGGCGTTTCTTAACCAAAAATAATCGGAACTTGTTAGATCATATGACTGCTTTTTCGAACCTTTCTCTGGATGTTCCTTGTCAATTGGTACAGACATCTCGATCTTATTGAGGTGCATGGAGAGCACGTCGTAAATCAAACTTTGGTAGATCCACGAATGGCTGAACATGGGTAGCAGGTCCACGTTCCTGTCCACTGATTGCAAATTAGACTCAAGTCATAGTATATCATTTTCTGGGTCATTTTACCTATGATAAGCACCGGCCTTGAACCAGTAGCAGCTGCCAATTTCTGATCACCTCCTGAGAACAGATTTGTCTTGGAATTGAGAACGTGATCTCGAAGTTTCCGATCCAGCTTTGCGCAAACAAGCTCTGCAGCGCCTCCTTTCGGACAGCGTATGATTGGTATAGTTCCCATGGTAACGACCACAGAAAAAAGGCCGGACACTATGCGCTCCACGGTAGCATCGAGTTCTTGGTCGGAGGTTTTTGCACTATTGAGTCGGGCGTAGGCCTTCAGGGTGGAGGCTCAAAGTCAGCGTAGTTCTTTAAAATAGGGGTAGATACATAATAGAGAGTCAAGACATAAGATATAGGGGAAGAAGAGATATAGGAATAAGGCACTATTGCAATCTGTCTTAAAGTGCCTGAAATACCCTCATGGGGCGTCTCAGACACACTTTTGGAGAAAACATGCACTACGGCCCCCGAGTTACTTACACCGTCCATTCCAAGAGTAAATAGGTCGGGCTCTGACACTATGAAGTTTAAGTACTGACTTAAAGTTGGAGTACAAAGTTAGCGAATGTCAAATGAGTGGGAAAGTTGGTGGTAGTTATAAAGTGTGCAAAACTGAAGCGAGACATCCCGTAGAGGTGTCTCGTTTTGACTTTATACCGGGGCCATACGTACTCATAGATCTGGGCCAAATGCTCTGCGGTTCCTGAGGATACAGTTTGTGTCGCGAAATCTTCCTAAGAATTGTCAATTATATCCAGCGCCACCAAGAGTTGATCTCCTTACGAGTAGAGGCCTGGGTATCGATGACAGAAAGTTGATGTATGCGGGGGAGTAGAGACTTCGCGAGAGGTCGGATGTTATGATCTGGAGGTTCTCTGTTGTAGGTTCGACGAGATAGATGACTGGCACATCAGGAATGGTGTGTCGTGTGGTGTTGATGTTCAGATGTATGGTAACCTAGCAGGAGTCTCAGAATTGCATCACTCGAGGGACAATGGCAGCATTACACCCCAGGCCCGCAGGTCGTTCACTCTGAGGACGCTGGATATGACATCCCTTCCCATGTTGTCGAACACCAGCACCTTCCATATTGGTTCGCCAGTCTCTGAGAGTATCGGGGCATTCGCGGGGACCAGTCCATTGGCGTTTGGTTCGCTGTGGCCATCGATGGGCTGCGTGGGGGAGTTAAGGTTCAGTATGCGCTCTATGGAGGCTATGGAGAAAAATATTAGCTATGACGCGATGCGGGAGCTTAAGAGACTTGGAGAACAGGATCGGCTATACTGCACTCACCTATCTGACGGTCGCGAAGTGTAGCCATGTTGATGTTTCAATGTGAGATGAATGGCGCCCGCCGGCGTGCAGACTACCGCATGTGCAGGCGCGATTGCAGGCCAAAATGAGCGTCAAAAAGAACAGATGACGTAGTCGTAGAGTAAAGGTGGCTGGCGCATACGTCTTCGTTTTGAATTGCTGCCTTCGCCTTTAATTCAATATCGTGGTCACTTGAAAGCTGGCCCGCTAACGAGGCGCGGCGCGCTCACCCGCTAACGGCTTAGCTTAGTCACGCGGGCGCTCTTCAAGTCCAAAACCCCATCGCCCCTCGCTCTCTCTTCCACCTCCACTCACCAACAACACAAAACTCCCCGCCCATCACCCTTCTTCCTTTCCCCCTTCATGACCACTTCTCAGTGACTCTCTGCCCGCTAATAAGGGCTCTTGCTTCTAAGCTAGAATCAATTATCGTCCTTGCTGGGTCAGACGTGGGCATTCTGGTGGAAGGCGTTTGTCGTGCGCAGGCGGATTCACGACGGTTGGAGGGCAGAACCAGTGACTCTCACTCCAGCACTGCTACTAACCCAGCTCCTTCGACGAGCCATCGGGCTTCGCAGGCATAAAGCCGCTCTTTGAAGGCGACCCAACGACGTGCTGTGTCTCAGACAGGCCGACTCGTCGCAGTCAGTCAGTTGTGTGCGGGCGCGGTCGCAATAAGGTGCGAACAACGTCAAGTGACACATCCTCAGTGCCCTCTCTACGCTATAACGCGCGAGCCTACGTGTCGCCTCTGTTAAGTCCAAAGACACGATTTCGTGGCCGTGGATCACACAGCATTGCGGACATCGCTGTGGGTGTGCGCACACGAGCTTTCATCTTTCTCGCTCCGGGGTCTCTGCTGCGGCAGCCTTCACAGCCAGATTTGAGGAGCGCCCCCCAAGAAATCAGCATTACGACACTACGTCTCAAATCGGAAGTATTACGGGTCTTTCATTCACAGCATCGCCCGTTCCGGATACATTTACTCCCCTTGTGACTCTGCGCCAGCCGGTTGGTGCCTAGTGCACTTTGCGTTGTCGCATAATCCCCATTTGCCGGACAGACAGAGTCTGTGGTGGCGGCACCCCGCATCCAGCCAATAACGTGTCTGATCGCGAGTCTTAGCGTCCGACACTTTCACTCACCATGGCCCCCAGTCACGTGCCCCATGATCACCACCCGCTTCAGGGCCAGAACATTTACAACGACTCAACCTTCGACAACCTCTTTTCTGCCAGCGCCGATCAGCAATATAGCACTCCGTCATGGAACCAAGCCCATCTTACTCAACACCATGCGAGTCTTGCGCCAAATGTTTCTGTAGCCCCATCTTGGCAACATAATGCCTACCCTCAACAAGCATACAACGCCATAAGCCAACCATACCCAAGTGCCACTCATACCTATCAAACGGCATCTCCATACCAGTACAGTCCGTACAGTAACCATGGATCGCTGGGCAACTATGCACACTCACCAGTTGTTGATCCTGCGCTTGGTTTGGATCCCATGGCCATGCGACAACAACAGCAGTCTCCATATCAAATCCCATTGCGGAACCCAACACCTCAAGGTCAGCCTGGAACAGTTACACCACAGGCGTTGCAGCAGAATCCTTCTCTGCCACATGCACGTGCGATATCCTCTCCATATCAGGTAAGCATCTATCCTTTTTCGGCTTCGTTCGATACTTACTAACGCTATTCAGGCCCCCAAAAGTACAACAGAGATTTTCGCCCAGCGCCCAGCGGTGCAGCCAGTGAACAACCCAAAGTATGAGATGCCTACGGGAAAACAGTCTGGTGGTTTCACTTTTCTTGATCAATCTGCTTTGGCAAAGGCCACTAGATCTACTGCTTTGAATAAACTCGTGAATCTTGGCTCAGAGCCGTTGCACCTCCCTGCGAATAGAAGTAAGCCCACATTGCCACATGATTAAACTTGCTATGAATGGTGTCTAACAACGTGTAGCATTGGTGCCCGCATATAACCTGCGTCAGTCGGTGAAAGACCTGAAGAAGGTCGGAGCTGGTAGTAGGAAAGTTCTGAAAGACAAGGACAACAGAAGGAAGTATGCATCCACACTGGGTCATTCAAGGAGTGGCTCAGCTGGAAAGGCGAGCCTTGGTAGCCCAGCTTCGCTTAGGACAGGGATGGCGAGTGATAGTGAAAGCTATTCCGAGTCATCAGAAGATGAAACCGACTACACCGATGATGATGAGTTTGTCGAGGCATCTCCGCTACCTGCGACGAGACCTGACGATCCTCACCCAGCGATCCAGTATGATATCATCAAAGCGACGTGGTTCCCTCGAAAGGATCAACCGCCCTCAGATAAGATCAAAGGAAGTCTTCGCGACTTCTGGGAAGTCCTCAACACTATACAAAAACGGTGGAGGACTGATAGCAAAGCGGTCAGCGAGGCGGAGGAGAAGAAGCTGACTGGCGAGCTCCCTGTGCTTAAAAGCCGTGTAACGAGTCAACGGGACCTACTGCAAACTGCGCTAAGGTCCACGTTGGAGTATGCCCATCCTGACGTACTGTATCACGTGGGTCAGGTCAAGCCCTTCTTATATCTCTGCTATCAGTTCTTGGCCAATAGGTTCAAAATGCAGGATGTGAACGGTCCGCTGTCAACAGTGATCTACGAAGTCTTGGCACGAAGCTCAGGCACGTTGACCACCGAACTTCTCGAGGAGACCAAAGTTATCAAAGCACTCAACTCGATGAAGAAGACTGCGAACGATTCGAACAAAGCGCTGATTCTTAAGATCGTTGAAGGTGCGGCTGCTGGCTCTAAAAAACCTAAGGGCAGCTCACCGCCCCATATTGATTCAGCAGAACCTACACACGCAAAGCGTCTAGTTGCTCAGCCTGCACCTCGTCCAGCAACCGAAGGCCCTGCAGTGAAGAAACCAAAACCAGCAGAAACTGCTTCTGGTTTGATTAAGAAGCCAACTGCTGGTGCTGCCCAAACTTCAAAGGTTGCCACAACGACAAATGCAGTACCACAGAAACGTCCTGGCGAGAGACCTACTATTGCTCTCAACAAGGTTCGCAGTAACCAGGTGGCCAACAAACCTTCGACCTTCTTCTCAACACTCAATGCTCCAAGCAAGAAACCAGCAACAGCTGCTCCTACGTCAACGGCGAAGCCGAGCGTTTCTCAGAAGATTGCCGCTGGTGTGGCAAAAGATAAGAAGCCCGTAGGCGCAGCAACATCCAAGCCCGCGTACTCGTTTGCAGAAACTATGGCCAACATTATGAAGCCCAGGGAAGAGCCCGTCGCGCCTGCTAAACCGCAAAAGCAGCTGCCACCAGAGACCCCAGAAGAAAAGGCCAAGCGACTGCGAAAGGAGTCTCGTCGGCATCTGCGTGTGACTTTTCGCCCCGAAGCAACTCTTCTCGACATTCGATACTTCCACCACGACCCCGAAGAGGAGGTTGGCCACGACGAGAACTTTGTGCGGGACGCAGGCAGCATTGGAGACGAGGGCCGTATGTTCAAGCAACACAGAGAAATGGAATTTGATGAAGATGATGACGAGCAAGAACTTCGGCCATGGGTGGAGCCTGTTAATGTCGACTTCAGTGTTGTGAGTGCCGAGGAGCGCGAACGCAATTACGAACCATATGGAGGAGGCAGAGTCAAACCCCGTTGCCCCGAAAAAGAGGTGCAAGAGAGCCGCGAAAAGTCAACCTTGATGGTGTTTTATAGCCAGTCATCTGACATACCCCCTTCCCCACGGGAGCTAGTCGATATCCCTGCACAGGAACCTACACCTGTCAAAGAGTTTGGGCTCCCGCCCCAATGGGTGCTCAATAGATGCCCCAACCAGTCCGCACCTGCTCCTCCGCCTGATCTCATTCAACTAGAGAATATCTTCAAACAGTTCGCTATCCCCACCACGACTGCACCTCTGCCAGCTGTAACCCAAAACGTCTACGTGCCGCCTCCAGCAGCTGCTCCCGCTCCTTTCGACATTTCGGCTATACTCGGTGTACTGAACAGTGCACCACCACCACTGCCAGCTCCAGCACAACCCGCAGCACCGCCCGTCCCCGATTGGACCAGTTTACTGAGCGCCTTGGGTAACGCTAACGGTGGTGTGTTTCCTCCTCCTGCGGCTTGGCCCCAATTCCCTCCTCAGCTCTACCAACAACTGCCACCAGCCATGCCAGACTACCAGCAGCCCCAGTATAATGAGCACGCAAATAACGGGACCAAGCGGGCGCGCGATGATGGTTACAACAATAACAACACCGACCGCGGTTCTTTCAAGAAGCAGAAAGGTGGTAAACCAAACTATCACGCCGGAGAGAGGCCACATAAAGTCATTCCATGCAAGTTCTTTCAGCAGGGCAAATGTTCCAAGGGCAAAGACTGCACGTTCATCCACGAGTTCGAGTGAGTAATTCAACGCGGTAAATAGAGGGTTTGGTGTGTTATCACAGCCATTTGCCTTTGCCTGTTGCATGTCTCGATACCCAAAAGTCGGCGTTTGGTCAGGGTTCAAGATGGAATAGCCATGGGTTTTCAGGATTGAGAAGCACTTTGTATAATATTTTCCTGTCTCTTCTATTCTATTTTATATTTTTTTCTTTTTTTTTTCTCAGCGGTTATCTATATGCCATGCATACCCGGCGGAGGATCTGTCTTTCTTGTACTATCTGCATCAGTGGAGTTTTCGAGCCCTGGGTGGCAGCATTGCGACGGCGATTCGGAGGCTGGACACAGTTATGGAGAAATATCAAATATTCTCCGAGATATGAATCATAGGGTTCCCACCCAAGCTTGTGGACAACTGCAAGTAATACTCCAAGCTCGTTTTTACCCTTGACTTGTGATGCTCTGATAGACAGTTGCTATTTACCTGTATAGGTGGCATACATGTATCCACGAATCAACAACACAAAGTAGTAGCCGTTGTCGTGTGAAGCCATCTCATTCCCCGCAAATAACCTCGTATAGCTTAATTTTACCCCAGGTTCTCAACCCCAAACACTCGCGGCACGGCCGTGCATCAATTTGTTCGTTGTCTTAGAACTAAAGCATATCCTAGCAGGAGGCTAAAGGGATTAAGCAATATCTGCGTTGTACTACTGTGTCTGCTAGAAGGTAGTATATAGTCTTGCAACACGCAGCTAATGATTACCTGTAGACGTAACTTCCAGCGGCGTAGAGATGTCTTGCATGCCGAGCGAATTTGATGCACGGCCATGCCATGTTCCTCACGTGATTAGTCGAAGCCGATGCCTGCAGATAATTGTTGAGCCGGCCAAACGGCCTTCATTTAGTGCGCTGCATTTCTCCCCGTTCCTCAATCCTCCAATTGCTACGCCTACACCTACGCCTACGCAGGCGCTTTCGTGCTGCTGGGGAGTAGTGCTTGAGGCAGACGTGGATCAAGTGTAGCCGTTGTCGTGCCGTGCCGGGTTGGCGCTGGCGCTGGTGCTGGAGTGCGGAACTTGCCATATGTTCCCAGGTGCACCGTCATATTTTCTGCAGGCATCACAATCACTGCAAACCCCATCGCTCCGCTCTCACCCATCACACGCGCATCCATCACCGACCCATCAAGGCTGCCGACACCACAGCCTCTGGACCCGCGCCTTCCACACCTCACGTCCCCCCACTGCAACTCACGCCGCTGCACGCTGCTGGCCACGTTCGCCCTCTCCTCCGCAGCCAAGTCATTACCTCCCAACCCCAGACCCAGCCCAACATCTTCGCAAACCAGCCAAATCGCCTCCACGCTTCCACTACCTCACTTCCCCCCCCCGCAAATATGGCTGCCCCAAGAAAGAGGATGAACATCGGCCGACGCAGGCGGTTGGACGATGAGGGTGATGATATGTCCGTGGCGACCGAGGTGGCCGATGATTCCCAGAGCGACATCTCTGTCCCTAGCGACATCGACGAAAACGCGGATGCAGACAACAGCGATCTGAGCGACGTGGACAGCTCTCCCTCGCTGACAGGGGGAAAGACGAAGCGAAAAGGCAACGCCCCAAAAGTCGCCAAAGCTCGCCCGGAGGTAGCTACCCGCCGGATACCCTCACCGCCCATTGCGCGCTCCGATGCAGTTTTCACGGCCTTGAAGGACACAGAGATGATGATCAATGGGCTGAAGATATCGGACAAAGCGGCTGACGAGGTGGTGGACTTCGAGACGGGGAGCCCCGCTGTGGAACCTGCCCCCTCAGCTGGCGCCCTTCCCAACAGATCGGAGACTTTTGCAGAGCGCAAACGCAGGGAGCATGAGGAATACAAAAAGAAGAGGGACGCAGATCCAGCCTTCATCCCGAACCGCGGCGCCTTCTTCATGCACGACCAGCGATCCCAGCACGGCCAGAATGGCTTCAGGCCGTTCGGTATGCGGGGAGGAGCTGCACGAGGGAGAGGTGGCCAGGGAGGGGGCGTTGGCGGGCCCTTCGCTCCAGCCAAGTACGTATATAACCCTAAACTACATAGCCCAGCAATCATCCAGATGGCTAACAACTCTCCCAGTTTGCGGGCACAGGCTGCAGAAGCCACTGATTCGCCCTGGCAGCACGACCTCCACGAGACCGTTATCAATCCGGCTCCTCCCGCCCACACATCACAGCCTCAGCCTGTTGCCTTGTCGAATGGACATGTAAAATCGACGACAAACCACGTTGTTAGAGGACATGCCGCTCCTGCCGCTCCAGCACCGCCCACCCGCAACTTCTCCACGACGCGGCACACCCACAATGCACTTGTGCGAGTGTCACTTCCCGACATGAAGGCGCCTGTACACTTCCAAAACGTGCCAATAAAGCAACACACGCGCTTGCCAAACCACCGACCTCCCCTTCGCCGCGACAAGCCTGTTCGAATCTCTCTTCCTCCCGCTGCGCCTCGATATATCTTCCCCACTGTCGAGCGATCCTTCATCTTCATACCACGAGCGCTTCGACCTAATCAGCAGGGCTTTGGTCGTGGACGTGGACGTGGTTTTGGTTCCTTTGGCGGTGGCTTCTCCAGCAGGCGCACAAGTGCATACGGTGGCAGTGTGTACTCGCCTAGTGTGGCTATGAGCAGGAGATCCTCCATGGCTCGAGAAATGGGACGAGACAGTCTAGTGTCACCAGCAGGATCCATCATGTCTCGCGGTGGCTTTGTCGACTCTTCACGACCTGTAGTACGGATGCCACCTGGTGGGCCCAAGTATCCCAGCGTGCCGCCCGTGTTTTCGCCGCAAGGTCAATACCAGCAGCCATCGTATCCACTACCGCAGAAGCCGACATACCGCGAAAACTGGCAAGGCCAGCTTCCAATGGCTCACCCTCGCCCACAGAAAACTGTATCTGTTGGTGCCATCGAGTCGCCAGCGTCTATGACTTTCAACCCCCCGCAACAACAAGAACAACAGCCTTTCCACCAACAAGTTCCTGCGCATATGAATGGAAACGGACCTCCAGCAGAACAGCAAACCTTTTACCCACACACTCGCCAACCCTCATATCCAAGCCAGGCATCAACTGGCACTCCTCTATCGAACATACCTGAACGCGCGATCCATGCACCAGCCTTCCAACCCTTCCAGCAACAACCTGCTTTCCCACCCCAGGGTTTTGCCATACCGCCTCAAGGATACTACTATCCGCAAAATGGCGCGCAACCTCAATTTTTGCCCCCTGGTGGAATGGTCCCTATGTTTGTTCCAAATCCTCAGCAAGGTGGTTACGTCATGCCAATGACAGCCCCTCCCGCTCCTCCTGCTCCGACTTCTTCCGGACAAAACAACATGGTGGCCTATGAGTCAAACGGGATGACTTTCTATGTGGACGCTGCACAGCTCCCTGTTCCTGCGTACGGCGGCCCTCCTGCTGAAAGCTATCCTCAGGCGAGTTACGCGGTCCCAGGAATGGGAGGCATGATGACCCCGAGCCCTGAAGGAGCTTACTACTACCCTCAACAACTGCAACCTACCGCCGGAGTCTTCTACCAGAACTAGTGAATGCGCAAAACCCCTCTGCCTTTGTCCGACGGTTTTTGTTCTTTTCTTCCTTTTTTTGCACTATTATATGCCGGCAAGCGTGGGCTTTCTGTTTCATACGAGCGTTTCTCTACTTCGGCAACCATCCTCGGATACCTGGAGTTCGGCGAAGGCGCATGGCACACGAGCGTTTGACTTTTGACTTTTTGACTCTTTACACTCTCATGGCCAGCGATAAAAATATTTAATCACGAGTCCCGGGAGGCTGGCTTGAATACCCCCCTTCTTACTCACTACTACACTACCCCTCTGTTCGGTTCGCGTTTCCAATCTTTTCTCTCTCATACCATTCTCGCGCTCCGCCTTCGGACCCCTCGACACGATACCGCTGCTACCACCACTTACCTGTTTCTAATACCTCCATGCCCATCGTAGTCGAGGGCTGGCATGCTTACCATTTGTCTACTCAGACCTTCACCCTCCTGATTCCCTTTTCTTCGTTTGCGATCCTTGGTTTCGATTCTTGTATCATGAGGTCCTTTCCTCGCGTGTTTTGTGTACTGGGTGTGTGCGGTTTCTGGTCCGCCTGGCTGGCGAATGGTTACTTTGGGGGAGGAGAATAGTTTAGATTTGAATATACTTGGTATGGCCAAGGTTATTGTGAATGGAACATTGATTTTCGACCTTCTCTGTGATTTGTGAGCCTCTTGAAACGCTAATGCAAAGTAGGAAATAGTTTTGCTCAGTCGCAAAGCTTTCAGTAATCATTGGCCTCCAATGCCTACAGTTCGGACACTGTAGCACCAAAATGGCTAGGATTCCACCCTATCTGGCCAGTAACTTTAGTCTTTGCTAAGTAGGTCTGTAATTCAGTTCAGATCTGCGCATCCTTATCGTTGCACGAAGGGATCGCATAAAGTAGTTGACCCAAGTGCCTCGAACATTCGCCTGACTGAAGTACAAGAAGAAGCACACCCACTGCGTCTCACAAAAGCAGATTGAACTCATGTTTCGGTCCGCTACAGTTCTCTAGAACACGCGTACGGCCCGACGTCAAGATTTTATGATATCGATTTTCGC
Source organism: Herpotrichia juniperi (assembly GCA_014905255.1). Taxonomy (NCBI): domain Eukaryota; kingdom Fungi; phylum Ascomycota; class Dothideomycetes; order Pleosporales; family Melanommataceae; genus Herpotrichia; species Herpotrichia juniperi. The sequence continues at coordinate 1,290,424 of BLYF01000022.1, read as the reverse complement.
TGTCCCATGTTGTGGCGTTCCTACCGCGAGGCTTCTTCAGGTTAGCCGAGTCATTGGGCGTCAAATGTGTAGCTGGACGTCGAATCTCATCTGATTTCAGCGCTGCCCTCTCCTCGTATTTCCCGTTCGAGAAGAGAACAGCCAGCCACCAGAAAGAAAGAGGGGTACAGACCTGGATCGTCGTTCGCCCGCATCAGTCGCTGCAGCAATCAGTTTCAGCTTCAACACGTGCGTCCATCCTCGATTGCATAATACGCAATGCTGAGGAAACTACATGGTCAACATATGCCAGTTCTTACTAGAAAGGTACGGAAGACAGAGCAAAACTTAATTGGTTATTCCCGCCAACTACTAGAGCTCAATCGGTAATCGTTGGCACGAACGTCTCGCTCCGGCCCTTCCGCTTCTGAAGCTGGGGCCAAGCATCGAGCCGGCTAGACCTTACACGTGGAAATGAGCGATCCTTAATGGGTACATTCTCGCTTCGTGAATACCGATTGCTTCGCAGCCGTGGGATGGCATGTTGCAGCAATGCCTCTGATCGGTTTTGCATCCCCTCCTCACGTATGGTTTAATCAGCTTCCCGCAGAGGAGATCTGTACGATGGATTTAAAGTAGGCTGCATATTCAGCTTGAATCAGATACCCCATACGAGAATGGGGGGTTGGGCGATCTTCTCATGATTCTAGCTCTTCCTGTACCATTTCTTCTGTTTGTGGCTGGCGTTCGATATGTGATGTGGAAGCTGAACGAGATTGGTGCATCCCGATGGGTTGCGACCTGCTGCATATTCTTCGCTTCAGCTAGGACATGTCCACCTCCATCCAATTGATACAGTCTCCCAGCGGCTAGTCGGCGACTGGACTAACGTTTGTACTCAAAATGGCGCGTTCCTCTTCGGCAAGCCCTGCTAATGCCTATTTCAGATAGATGGGCCTCGAGCATCAATCAACTGATTTATAGGAGATCGGCCTTCCCGTGCATAATTTAGGTCCGTTCATGAGTATTTCATGAGTGTGGCCGCTCATTTTCACGTTCCTTTCATTCCATATCTCTCTTGTTGTTTTTCTCACAGGTCTGCTAATAAGTGGCCTACCTCGAAGAAGAGAATGTAAGTAGCACCGCTTTCCTCTACATCTTCATTCATTCAGTGTCTAACCTCACTATAGTAGTACTAATAAGATGGCGCCCATTGCTATCAATCCAGTGCCCGTTGCTGTCAGTCCGGCGCCCGTTGCCGTCAATCCGGCGCCTGTTGCCATCAATCCGGCGCCTGTTGCCATCAATCCGGCTCCCATTGCCATCAAGTCGGTGCCTGTACCTAGTGCCGCACCGCAGACATCCGCTCTCACCATGAAGAATGATGGCCCGATATCTCCTCTTTTATCACCCACAGACAGCCTTCGAATGACTAAGCGCAATGTCGTTCAACAATCCACGACAAAGACATCGTCCATCATGCATTCCCGATTCGAAAGGAAGACCTCCGTTGCCTTCGACAGCCGAGGGAGCGTCCATGACTTCCTCAAGATGCTCAAAAATGAACGTTTCCGATACATGCCTCATGATGGATCCAATTGGGACAAAGTACTTAAGTGGGCAGACAATATCGGCGGAGTCGTACTTCTGTCTGATGGAATCCTCGACAATTTCATGATCAACAGTGATGATGCTACGAGGTTGATCTGTGATAGTTGCACGGGTCTTATTCAGGTATGTATTCCCACAATTTATGCAGAGACTTAAGCCTGACTTAAGCAGCTGGGAACCGAACACATCAAAGTCCTCCTCAAGGTCTTTTCTGTGTTCCACAAGATGGCATTTGCCCTCTCTGTATTTTTGCGACAGGATCATCTCATCAAGTCCAACTCTGACGTCCGTCGCGAGCTAGCGCACGCATATCAAGAGTTTGCGCATTTGACGCGCGATGTTTACGAATATTGTGTCTCCAAGTGCAGAAGTGAGTCCCCTTTGCGCAATACGAGACTCAGTCACTAACATCTTTAATAGGAACGAACTATATCGACCTGAACGACTTCGATTCGTACATCAGTCAGGGCAGCGCTTCTTTTTACGCTCATTTGGGATCGGTTTCGATCTCTATGTGGACATCTGGAAAGCACTGTTCTCACTTCAAGATCCACGAGATCCGGGACTTCCTCTCACCGCAGGATAGCGTTGTTCGCACAATCATGTCAAACCAGTTGTACTCTGAAATGAGACGAGCAGAGTATACATGCGAATGGTTCGCCCCACATCTGCGAAGTTTCACAAGAAGCACCAGAAAAGTCTTTCTTATTACCGGCGCTGCGTACAGCGGTAAGACAGTTCTTGCACGGTGGATCCACGAGAAGCTTCAGGAGTCTATCGACAATGAGCCGTATGATGTGATCTCCTACTCAGTTGGTACGTGGTTCAAACTTCTTCTCGGTATCCCTCGTTAATGTGAATTCAGATCCAAATGTCAAATACACCACCAACCCGTTGTCTCTTATCAAGAGTTTGTTGCTGCAGCTCCTTGACAGAAAGATCGGCCGCGAGAGTCTCCTCACTCAAATCACCAAAGCAATCGACATCGCTAACCAAGGTGGTTCGCTCGCTGAGGTTGAGACAATGCTTTGGTCTGCTCTGGAAGCCTCGCTAGATGATAAAAAGATCATGATTGTCATCGACGGACTTGATCAACTGGCAGGTGCGAAGATCGGCAATCCTCTGATGCTCGAGGTCCTTAACAGAATCACGAAAGCGAAACAAAATGTAAAGGCCATTGTGCTTTGCAGGCCTGTAAGCGAGTCGGCTCTGAAGCAAAGCCAAGAGTCTCTTGTACTGGAAGATGTGCAGAAGACTACTGGCGACATCGAACACTACGTCCAGGACTTCATCCAGCATCGCTCCGAGCTTCGCAGGCTGAAAGAAGGCGATAAGCATAGCATCGTTCAGAAGTACACGGAAGCTGCAAAGGGCTCCTTCCTTTGGCTTGAACTGCAGCTCCAGAGTGTAAAGTATGAGGTGTCCGTTTCAGCTATCCTGGAGGCTTGCCAGAATGCTCACAAGACCGTTGAAGAGTCTCTTGACCACCTGATTGCCAATCTCAATACCAAGCGCCCAGAAACGAAGCACATCTTATCCTGGATTCTAGCCGCTGAGCGCCCATTGGCCGTCAAGGAAGTGAAGTCCCTCCTCGAAATCGACTTAGATGGTTCGAACGCCGACTACAGAATGTTCTCAGGGGATATCGAGAAGACTATTGGGCAGAGTTGCGGTTCCCTCGTTGTCATTCGCGATGGACTAGTGCACCTTCGCTACCCTAGTATTCGTGAGAGACTTACGTCTGCGGCATCTGCAGTCCACAAGAGTACCAAATTGGTCATTGATTTGAAAGAGGCACATCAAGAGCTTACTTTACGCTGCCTCGCTCATGTTAAGATTCAGCCACAGAATGACGATATCGAGCCACAAGCCGATCTATATGACGCAAGAGAGATAGCATTGTCCTTCAAAAAACACCATCTCTTTGAGTATGCCACACGCTACTGGATTATTCACTTCCGCGCCTCGGCAATGTTCGACAACAACACTGGTGAGTTGCACTTGTCCGCATTGTTCAAGAACGCTTTCCCTAGCACCGTTCGCATGGCACTTTTCGAGGGAAGCTGTTTGGCTCGTCAGTACATTGCAATTGAAGGCGAGAAGCTTCAACACCTGGCCTACAACATCCGAAAGACACTACTCGGCGAGCATACCACTGCTGTTTTGCAAAGTGTTCTCTTGGAGTTGAGAATTTGCAGAAGCTTCAAGTCTGCTTCGATGCTTTCTGATTACGCGTATGCCGCCTGGAAGATTAGCCATCGCTCTGGCTGTTCAGTCACCGTCGTGCAAGCACTCGCCGAAGCTTTCATCGAGTACTCTGTTACGCTTTCTGTTATCGAGCACTCCGACGTTTGTTTCAGGAAAGAGGAGATTCTCGAGTATCTGATCGAAACCTACCAACATGAGCACAATGAATCGAAAGAGGTTCACTACTTGAGAATGTTGGCGGAGCTGTACATTGATATCCTAAATGTGCGGAAGGCGGTGGTTATCTACTTTCGACTGTATAGGCTTCGGCTACAAGTCTCTGGACACCTTCACGAGGAGACCCATACGCTTTTCGAACTTCTCATCAGATATCTGAAGGTGCTCTCATTAGATAAAGAGGTCCTTGAGATCACTTTGGAGTACTATGGGTACTTGGAACATACTCTAGCTATCACAGACGAGCGTCGCGTCAACATCACTATGACAGTGATCGAGTTGTACGAAGAGCGCAATGAGGTCTATAGAGCGGAAGAGATCCTCGTACGTTTCTGGAACAGCGTCTCCATGTCCACAACTAAGACGGCACGCATCACCGAGCTGAAGGTAGACCTTGCACTCAAGTATTCGAGCTTCCTGTATCGAAATTCTCGCAAGGAAGAATCTGAAGTTATCCTTCGTGGTATCTGGACAGAGATTCAGACCTACAGCTACGAGGCTCGATTCGAATCGACAATGATCAAACGTATCCAAAAGATCGCGATGTACTTCGAATTGCTGGAAATTTTCACCATGAGTCGTTCAATCTACCAGTCTCTGTACGAGCACTACGATAGTCGCGAAGAGCGGACATCTACGGAATGCATTTCGATCGTGAGGTCGTTGTCAGAAACGATCACAAAGTCCATCTCCCGCTCCAAAACGACATCGACTTCTACTTCTGCTACATCGACTTCTACTTCTACTACATCGACTTCTACCACCACCGTGATCTCAAAGGAGGAATCCCGAACACTGTTACAGGCGTTCGAGTCTTCTTTGAAGTCGACTGAGATTTCGTCCACAACCATTTCTATCTGTCAAGCCTTGTGCTCCAGCTACATGTATGAGGAGAAATACGAAGAAGCTTGCGAAATCTACAGACGAGTGATCAAGAAAGTGTGGGCGTCCATCGAGACAACTACTGTTGAAGTCTCGGTCGAGATCACTGAGCGCCTCACAGAGGAGATATTTGAGCTATGCATCAATCTCGCCATCTGCCACTTCAAGATGCTACACATCGAGGTCGCCGCGAGCATCTATATCAACTTGTTCCGGGCTCTAATCATTACTCGCCACATTGAGAACAAGCAATTCCTGCTTGCGAAGATCAAGATTATCATCGCCTTCTTCCAAGAGATCTACCAGTACGAGCGGATCATTGAGATCTATCGAGAGCTGTTCATCTGGATGCCCATTTGCTTTGGGAAAACGCACAGAGAGACAATCGTCATCCTTATCGAATTTGCCCGCATTTGTTTCCGCCTGAGACTTTATCAAGAGGCATCTACGGCCTGCTTCTACATCTACTCATGCTTCCACACTTCTGACGGATATCTACACTACGATGGGTTCGCAGCTGCCTTTTTGCTATGCGAGATCTATGAGATTCAAGGCAAGTGGGAACTCGCTTACGAAGTTTACGGCTACCTATGGAGGACTTTCGTGCGATTTGGTTTCGAGTATAATCTGGACGTCAAGATTGTCGAGAAGATATTCAGCAGGTATTTGTTCATCCTAGAGCACAAGGAGACGGTCGAGTACAGCGTGCTTTTGCAGGTGTCGAAGGAGTACTACGAGTCGTGCATCAAGTTCTACAAGCACTCCCACGAGATCACCATCAAGGCCACTTTGGAGTATGCATACATCTGCGAACGCCATGAAGAGCACCACGAGACTTCGATTTCGCTGTACAAGGAGGTCATCAAGTACTGCAAGGAGACGAAGTCGGAGTTCAGCAGGACGACGCTTCGCAAGACCGAGACACGTATCGCAAAGCTCTATTCCTTGAGCACCAAGGAAATCACTAAAGCAGTCTCAATCTACTCCGAACAGTACGAATCCTCCAGGAAGACCGAGAGCTCGTCTAAGGAGACGATCACCGCATTGCACAACTTAGTTTCTACCTACAAGAAGCAGAGCACGACGGAATCTATTACGAAAGCCACAAGCACGCTCAAAACCAGTGTCCTCGAGATTTTCCAGTCCGAAAGCCACAGCCAGAAGCTCATCGAGTCAGCTCAAAGCATCGCTAAGATCTACAAGGAGTGCAGCTTCACTGAGCAGGCCACTACCCTTATCCAGGAAATGCGCAGCAAGGTGGTTGAGGAGGTCAGGACGTCAATCAGCTCATCCACCAAGACTGAGAAGAAGTCTTATGTCTTTTTGGCCTCATTCCAGGAAGCTTTCACCGAGTCTTCTTCTTTCTCTTCTGTCATGGCTGAGCTCCGAACTGAGATGCTGATGTATGAATCCTACTTCAAGGCTACAAGCACGACCAAGACGACAACAATTGACTACCGCTCTGTCATCCAATCTGGATCTGGCCTCTACTTCCATCTCGAGAAGAAGTCTGAACGGAGAAGCGAGTTTATCAAGATCGAGAAGGAGCTCACAGAGTACTTCTTCAAGTATCTGAACTTCTCCCGTACTGTCAAGGAGTCTGTTCTTCACTACTTCTTCGAACTCTACCTCAAGCAGTCTACTAAGATTGAATATGAGCACGAAGTCGTCAAGCAAGCTTCCGAGGCTGTTCTGCGCTTCACGAAGACTTCCAAGTTCGCTGAAGCTTATGACCTTGTTCTACTTATCGAAAGATTCATTCATCTTGATGGCGGTTTCCAGTCCGAATTCTATATCCGCACTGGTTTCAACCTCTCCAAGTACTTGGTGGGTATCGACACCCACAAGTGTGGTGACGCTAAGTTGTATGCTGCTATGCTTGATCTCTCCAGAACTATTCTGCAAGAGGCACTCAAGGGCTTGGACAAGATCGACATCGAGCTTGTGGAGCTACAGCAGCTACTTGCGGATCTGGTGAGCACGTTGAGCGAGCAGAAGAAGTACGAGGATCTCGAGCGCATCCTCCAAACACTCTGGCATACCCGCACAATCCGCAACAACATGTCCTCCTCGCCCTTGGTCCTCTACATCGGTCGCAGCCTCGTTCAAACCCTCGCCTGTCTCAACAAATTTTCCGATGCTATCCATCTCTGCTATCATATTCGCTACAATCTCGCCTATATCCGAGGTGCTCTCGATAAATCCACGCTTGACTTCACAATCCTGTTGTCCGAGTTGTACACGGAGCAGAAACGCTATAAGGACGCCATGGAACTCCACGAAGACATTCTCTGCCGCCTTGGCGAGGGCCAAACCGCCCCCGGCCTCGATGCCCTGAAAGCAGTGCACACGCACACAGAGCTCCTCCAGCTAGCTTTCAAGCGTGCTGGCAAATTTGACAAGAGCCCGCAACACTACTACGACGTATTCGTTACACTCGACGAGTGCTTCGGTCATGAGAAAGCTTGGACGGAGAAGAGGCCACAACTTGAGAAGTGGACGCCAGGAACAAAGGAGGGAGAGACTTTCGGGTGCTGGAAGAAGCCAGCCAAGTTTGAGTGGGAGTTTGAGGGAGAGGAGAGCGTTGGCGAGACTAGGTGGAGGGAGGAGCTGGTTAAGAGGCGTGTTAGTGGAAAATCTTGGTTTGGAGGAGCAAAGGCAATTGAGGCACAGAAAGAGGATGATTATTTCGGAAAGGGATTTGGGAAGGCTCAATCCAACGGACATGCGAACGGCAATGGATACGGGAATGGACATGTACACGTGACTAATGGGAATGGGAGCAAGGCTGGGTTGGTTTGAGGTAAATGGTGAAGGATCATGATATTAGTACGGATGTTTTTCATATTCGGTTTGGAGGGAGCTGAGCTTTTACTTGGGTCTTATTTGTCACGGTCTCTCATTTATTGTTCGACTTTGTTGTACTTTAATTTACGATACTAGTATATATTACTCTCATTCACTTCCAAATATCTTCTTGGGTTTGCGCAACGTGATCCTGACTCAGGCTGTGCAAGTACGCAACACTGATAACGAAAATTAGGACGTAAGACCATATCTGTGAAAGAATATTTGGATGCTAGACAGCGAGTGTGGGCAGACTTCATGAGGCTTAGATAGAGGAGGCTGGGATTATCTACGCTGTTGAGGTTGAACTTAAGATGACTTAATGCCTGTGGCTGCTTGCAGTCTAACTCTCCTAGCCAGAGCAGATTCCCCTGCAAAACCAAAAGTGGGCTTCACCCTTGCATATTTTAGCAACACTATTTGGCTCTAGCCCGCAAACAGGGCTACGTCTGCGAGTTTTGGCTGCCGCTGCCTAGTTAATGCTAAGGATGCTACAAATAGCGATCTTAAAAAAGGCAGGTCTGCTCTAGCAGGCAGAAACTTTTCCTAACATACTACTGATATTTACTTCAGCAGACTAAATAAGGGTTAAGTAGCCCACTTGATCCGATTCTTGAATAAACTAAAGCGCGATGTGTGCTCGTCTTTCCCAAGTACTTGGCTCTCGGCTGCCAAAATAAGTGAGAAATAAGAAGTCCCTTCCCAAACATAGGACGTCACGACACCACGCAGTAGCTCTCGTCTGTTCTAAAAGTCGATAGGCAAATAAACAATACTATACATACTGTGGTATCAGGCATGGACAGTGCAAAGCGGGGGTAAACAAAAGCCCGTACTGAGTATCCAGAAAAAGTATACCAACGAGCAGGACTACCTTCGCTGACTCATTGCATCACCTGCTCCGTGCGGTATTATAAACAGGCAATAAGGATGATAGACATCTAAGTCACCGTACTGGCCATGTACACTACCTATACCTGATACTACAGTAAGGTATTCAGTAAGCATAGGAATAAAAAGTCTTGTTGTGCTGCAAGGGCGTGCAGTTTCGCAACCTCCTTATTTCTCGCTTATTTTGGGGGCCGAGAGCTTGGTTATATGCCGTCCGTGGGGAAAGGGGAAGGCCCCTATGCGCCACATGCTGTCTCGGCTCGTCTGCTAGTCATGGCCCTATTGTCACCATTATTCTCCCCTCTCGCGAGTAAGTCGCCCGTCTCCTCGGTCCGTGCTGCGTGCTTGTCGTCTCACTTGTAAACTATCTACCACCATTCCCGCTACGGTACGGTACGCCCCGTCTCATGAACAGTTCGATACCGTGTCCCACTGGCAGGGGCAATTTCCCGACCTCCAAATGATCACTGTAGTAGTTTCGCGCTACCAGTCGGGTGGTGTACCCCGCAAGGTAGTTGCCTGCCGCATCGATCTGCGTTGGCGAGTTCTTCCAAAAAGCAGCATCCTTTTCAAACGCCCTCTTGCTTTGAAAGTTAATTTTCTAATGTCCTCTTGCTTTGAAAGTTAATTTTCTAACGCACTCTTTTACTAGAGACGTTTAACAGATTTCCCCTCTGAGTTAGACCATGCTTGTTAGCAGTCTACATTAATAGGAGTCGGCCCTCTTAGGAGTAAGCGATCTACTTTTTATTTTTTTTAACGCTTTTTTAGTCACCATTTAATGCTGAGCTATCAAGTATTTTCTTCTTCAACAAAGTCAGCCCTGGAAATCCACAGCCCATCATGGCCGCCCTAGTTATACCCACAACCCCCTATATTCATCATACCGCAACCGTATTTATTGGAGTCACCGTTCCGTTCCTAGCCATTGCCTTAGCTACTGTAGCCGCTCGACTCTATCCAAAAACACGCCCCGCATGGCGATTCGGATGGGATGATGGCTTTATCATATTGGGCACTGTGTGTACCATTCTTAACCAACCCACTCTGCGTACCCTGACATATTCAGATACTTGCCGTCATAATGTGGGCCATGTTAATAACCACCATTGCGTGGTGTGCAGGCAAATGCCCAGATTCCATCTCTTATGGCTTTTTTGGGCGGGTGGTCAAGCTTGGCATCTTAACCATTCCAATATGGGCTTGCGCCGTTGCCTCCATCAAGCTTAGTATTATCTGTATGCTTCTGCGGTTCCAGCAAGGCATGGGATGGAGGATATTCCTATACGGTATGGGGGCTATACAAGTTGCCTTCGCCCTAGGAAACTTGATATGGTTGTTGGGTTTTTTCTGCAGGCCTTTTTCTGCAGCTTACAGCCAAAGTCTTGCCGACTCAGGAAAGTGCTTCCCACCTAGGGCAATGCGAATCGCATCCGATACCTCCATCTTTATCAATATTGCAACTGATCTCATCTTGTCGCTCATCCCACTTACCTTCCTTGTAAACCTAAGGAGACCTCTTCAAGAGCGCATCTTGGCGTTCATCTTGATGGCAACTGGTTTACTTGCCAGCGCCGCATCAGTTGGCAAGATGCTTCAAATCCGGTCCTGGAATGCGGCTAAGACTCAGGATGCCCTGATTGGCAATTCAACTCTCATTGCAATGTGGACTGCCTTGGAAATGTTTCTTGGTATCACCGCTACCTGTCTTCCATACCTTAAGTCTTGGTGTCAAGGTTTTCTTGCCCGAATCGGCATTCTATTAGAAACCTCGGGGGCACCATCTTCACTGTATTTGCGGGAAATTACTGTTTCGGAAGAAATCCCCGAAGGCCCTGGACACACTATCGGAAAGATGGACTCGCAGATCCACGAAGTTTCTTCTCGGTCGAGTGAATTAGCTATAACGGCGAACACAATAACTGTCTCATACCCGGGACAATTAGTCCGGGGTACCTAATTGCCCATGTGACAGTGAAGCGTACTTAATGGAAAAAGGGAATAAGGTAGTGGGTATCATTGCTCAGGTTCATGCCAGCGATGGTGGGGCTTCGAGTGAATGAAAATTTGCGTCGCATATATATATCCGACTACATATCCCAATATAAATATGACTGGTTTCGGTGGTACCTGTAGTTGGGGCGATTTCGTCGACTCCATTGATATTTGAAGCTGATGAATCAAGGCAAGATTTGTTATATGAGTCGTTCGCATTTGACGCTAGAGGCTTTAGCACAGCGTCTTGCGTTTTGTCGTCGTACTTCTTTCCCTGTGCAAGCTGGAACACCTTTTTCTTGATGACGCCTGGCCAGTTGCAACTGGAGACGATCCACGTGAAGCGAGAAGATGCTGAAGACTGCTGGGCGACGCACTCTAGCAGTTTCGGCAAGTCTGCAACGCATTCATCGAGCACGTCAATGGCTAAGTAAGTCCTGTTCAAACTCGGGTCGGGAACAGCAGCCGCGCCGCAGCGATATCAATAAGATCGACTTGTGTGTTCACGCCTGCTGTGTTTTGTCCGACCCACCAGTCACACCCTAGAGCCCTTGGACATCGAGGTAATGAAGAGGCTCTGCACCCACGTCAACCTGATTCCCGTTGTTTTCAAGGCCGATAATCAAACATTTGTCATCAAATCGCCTAGTCTGAGGCTATCAAGTCTGTGGCCGCGCGTGGTCCCACAACGGCCAGGGAAACAGCCAGCAGCGCCAACGGTTGTAATCGCTCTAATTTTTAAACTACGCTTTCTCCATTGCTAAAATGTAATAATAACCCCTCTGGCACCATGTCAATTGTTTTACTGTCCTGTCTAGGACCTCGCACGTTCACAGCTCTGCAGACCTGCTCCGTTACTAAAGCAGCATGACTTGTGTCTTCGTGCAAGGAACACATGCTCAGAGCCTCAGCGACCTTCATCTTGCACTTTTAAGTTTTATCCTTTGCTTACGTTGATGCAGAACATTCGCACTTTGAACTATGCCTGCTATTTATCACTGTGGTTAGCTTGATTCAGGCAACGCGAATGTTGGAGACATGCACATAACGTCACAGGGTATGAAACAGTGGATTCGTTGATTGCAGCTCTGCTATAGCTTGTCCGTTAGAATTGCTTGTTACTTTATGCCACGATTACTACATCTCCAGCAAGTTGGCCAAAGCTCAGCGCTGTATATAAAAAGACAAATAAGTTCCCCTCAAGGCTATCCATTGGTAACAGCCCTTTAAAATCTCACTTTAGCTATGAGCACCTCATCATAGCCCTTGCGCCAGTCAGACATCTTTTTAAACCTACCTACATTCAACTCATCTATTAAGGGCCTGGAGGCTATAGTATGCGGCGCGACAGGCATTTTAGGATTCCACACTATGCGTGCCCTGCTAGGCACCCTAGACCACTAGCCCACAATTTATGCCCTCTCACGTAGTCTACTATCAGACAACATCCCCGCCATCCTAACTAAACAGCAGAACTACTGCATCTAACATGTCTCTGTACAGGGTATATATGTTGTTCAACACCACGAATTTTCATGGATTGAACATTCGCACCTTTTTGGTTGGCATGGCGTAGTGGTGTTGAGTTGCATCCTGACACTCCTTTGCGAAGACTTGAGATGCTGATTGGATGAAGTTGTTTTGGCACGGTAAGTTTTTCGCCAAGCAGGAGGGGGGAGTTTAATATGCATTTGCTGCAGAAGGGAAGCCATAGTCGTGTAAGCAGTTCTACCTACGTGGCATACAGAGTATCGCCTTGTTTGACAGCATTTACTCAAAGGCCCGAGTCGTTTCGCAGGAATCGTTACTTGCTAGGAATGAGTACTGTCACCCACCTAATATGCAACACAGATGAGCCAAAGAACCAATTGCTCAAGATGCGTGACGTAGTGAATACCAAATTTTGTGTGACACCACCGAACCATCGTACCACTTGGTTATTCTCCACATTCATGCATCTCCACGTGCACCGGATAGGAGCATTGGTACACTTCCATCCTGACCATAAATCTTGCATCTAGGGAGAGATGGTTCAAATGATAAGCATGCCAAGCTAGGCATGCGGTTGGATGGCAAAGGGAGGATGCAAAAGGCAAAAGGCGGTCACCGAGAGCCCGAATTCTTGACTTGCTGTCGGTGGAATCCTTGCAGTGGAGCCTCAACCAGAACAGCTTGGGTGATGTGCGCCAGCGATCGGTGCATCCGATCCAGCGCTCGGTCTTAACAAAACGCCGACCGCGTTCACTAGCGCGTTCCGTCATCCGCTTTGGGCATTCACGATTCACTATGACATCAACACTTTTTTTTCGCGAAGCAGCAGTCCTAAAGGTGACGGCTGTATTGATAAGTAAATACCTGTATTGGCGTCTTTATGAGGTCGATTAGGTGTGCGACAACAATCAAATACTTTCCATCGGAACTGAGGCCGGCTTCAACATAGAGTTTCAGAGCCACAAAGAACTTCGATGCGAGTGTAACCAAACACATGTGAATTCGCTGCAAACTTTGATTTGGCACCAGGTATGTCAACACTGCGCGACTGTGGGTCTTGAGCTAATTCAACGGTTTAGAGAAATTTGAGCCGTCGCAATGGCCTCGCGCTCAGAGCAACCCACTCCGCATGTAGAGGAAATGCCAGGAGGCTGGATAGAAACGCCTGCTGTACAGAGTCGCCCGCAGTCTTACCTTGGGACAACTGAGCAGTCGAATACAACAACTTCAACACAGTCAAACATCGCAACCCCAACACGAACACCCGACCTCGCAAATGGTCACTCACACAACACCTATCTCGATTACACAACTGTGGCAAAAGGTGGAACTGAAGTTGCTGCTCCAAATCACAGAGAATCAGGCCCGAGCTCGGTGTCTAGTGTGAGCACCATCGTGCCATCACCAACAGAAACGAAGGTGCAACATTTGAAAGAAGAGACGTCGACAAATACTAATGAGCATGCACGTCGGGAATCCGTAGCTACTGACGATGGAGAGGAAGACGATAGCAGATTTGCAGCCATCAAGCCTGCTACAGCTGCCCCCAAAAGGCCTGGCATGCAACGGGGAGAGTCGAAACCTATGACTGAAGAAGAGCTGTTCCGCACATTGTCACGTCGCAGAACTAGCAATGCAGGCATCTCCCGCAGCAACACTCAGGCAACAGAGTCAAGCACTGAGGATGAGCAGGAAGAAATCAACAGGTTAATGAGTCGCATGTTTGGAACATCTAGACAAGCAGCGTCAGATGAGGAGAAGACAAGACATTTGGGTGTTGTTTTCAAACATTTGACAGTGAAAGGGATGGGCCTAGGCGCTGCTTTACAACCGTCAGTGGGCGACATCTTTATGGGTCTTCCGCGACTGTTGAAGAACCTAGTCAGCAAAGGTCCGCGCAAGGCTGCTGGGAAGCCTCCCGTGCGGACTATCCTGGACGACTTCTCGGGCTGCATTAAGCCAGGAGAGATGTTGCTGGTGCTTGGAAGACCGGGCGCCGGCTGTTCTACATTTCTGAAGATGCTGGGCAACCAGAGATTTGGCTACGAGGAAATTTTAGGAGAAGTCACATATGGTGGTACCGATGCGAAAGAGATGGCTAAGAAGTACCGGAGCGAAGTCCTTTATAACCCGGAGGATGATCTACACTATGCTACCCTCAAGGTCAAAGAGACGCTCAAGTTTGCCCTTAAAACCAGGACGCCAGGTAAAGCCTCAAGAAAAGAGGGTGAATCAAGAAGCGACTACGTGAACGAATTCCTCCGGGTTGTATCGAAGCTCTTCTGGATTGAACATACCATGGACACCAAAGTGGGAAATGAGTTCGTGCGAGGCATCTCTGGTGGTGAGAAGAAGCGAGTCTCGATTGCTGAAGCTATGATCACAAAGGCATCCGTACAGTCGTGGGATAACTCTACCAGAGGTCTGGATGCTAGCACCGCGTTGGAGTACGTTCAGAGTCTAAGGTCTCTGACCAATATGGCTCGCATCTCCACTTCGGTCGCTCTATATCAAGCAGGAGAATCATTGTTTGACCTTTTCGACAAAGTTCTTTTAATTCATGAGGGACGCTGCTGCTACTTTGGACCTGCTGACCACGCAGCAAAGTACTTCAAGAGCCTTGGGTTTGTACAGCCCGAGCGATGGACTAGTGCAGATTTTATTACCTGGTATTATGGCCCCAGTACAAGTCGCTGAAATTCTGAATAGTTCAGACTTTCACGTCTTGCATCTTTCCCCCTATTTTAACATTTGCTAACTTCTTTGCAGTAAGCAATACCCTTTTTACAAGATAACTAACTATTGTAGACTTTAACTAAGACCTATACTAAATTTTGTAAGTTAAGCTACCAGACCTAAATAATTCAGACATTGGCTAATGACTTATGCCCAGACCCAAAGCTGTTACCGACGATCATGAGCGGCATATCAAAGATGGCTGGGAGGATCGCATTCCGCGATCTGCTGCCCAATTTGGTGAGGCCTTCCTCAAGTCCGACCAGCACAAGACCAATCTTGCCGAGATCGAGGAGTTCGAGGAAGAGACGAAGAGGCTAGTGGAAGAGCGTCATGCTTCCAATACGAAGGCAACCAAGAAGAAGAACTATACTCTGGGCTTCCACAAGCAAGTCATCGCGTGCACTAAGCGACAGTTTCTGGTCATGGTGGGCGACAAGCAGTCTCTTGCTGGGAAATGGGGAGGCATCTTCTTCCAGGCTCTCATCGTTGGATCTCTGTTCTATAATCTGCCTAAGACCGCTGCCGGAACGTTCACTCGTGGCGGTGTCATCTTCTTCATGCTGCTCTTCAACGCTCTTCTTGCCCTCGCCGAGCTCACGTCCGCATTCGAAAGCCGACCAATCCTGCTTAAGCACAAGAGTTTCTCGTTCTACCGGCCGGCTGCATACGCCATTGCTCAGACCCTCATCGATGTTCCATTGGTTTTAGTTCAAGTCTTTATCTTCGATATCGTTGTCTACTTCATGGCTGGGCTACAGCGCACCGCTTCTCAGTATTTTATATCCCTCCTGTTCTTGTGGATTATTACCATGACTATGTACGCCTTCTTCCGTGCTATTGGTGCCCTGGTAGGGAGTCTGGATGTCGCAACAAGAATCACAGGAGTGGCTATACAAGCTCTGATCGTGTACACTGGCTATTTGATTCCACCCAGCAAGATGCACCCCTGGTTTTCTTGGCTTAGATGGATCAACCCCGTCCAGTACGGTTTCGAGGCCCTTCTCGCTAACGAGTTTTACAACCTGGAGTTAGAGTGCGTTCCGCCCTATATCGTCCCTCAGGTTTCAAACGCAGATCCGCGATATCAAAGCTGCTCAGTTCAGGGGTCCACTCCAGGATCGCTTACGGTCAACGGAGCCAACTACATTTTAACTGCTTACCAGTACTCTCGATCGCATCTTTGGCGCAATTTCGCTTTTATTTGTGCGTTCTTCCTATTCTTTGTCTTCCTTACTGCCTTTGGTATGGAAATCCAGAAGCCCAATAAGGGCGGTGGAGCCGTGACTATCTTCAAGAGAGGCCAGGTTCCCAAGTCTGTTGAGAAGAGTTTGGAAACCAATGCTCAACCTGGCGATGAAGAGAATGGCAAGGCCGAGCCAGCAGCTGTTGATTCCAAGCATGAGCCAAGCAGTGATAGCGATGGCAATAAGGAAGGTGATGTTAGTGGAGTTGCAAAGAACGAAACGATTTTTACTTGGCAGAAAGTGAACTACACCATCCCATACGAGAAAGGCGAACGGAAACTACTTCAAGATGTCCAGGGCTATGTGAAACCGGGAAAGCTGACTGCCTTGATGGGTGCCTCAGGAGCTGGCAAGACTACACTTCTCAATACTCTTGCGCAGCGTATCAACTTTGGCGTCGTGACAGGCAATTTTTTAGTGGATGGCCGCGTACTGCCATCTTCTTTCCAACGCTCCACTGGTTTCGCTGAGCAAATGGATGTCCATGAATCAACCGCAACTGTACGAGAGGCCCTTCAATTTTCAGCTAAGCTACGCCAACCAAGGGAGACGCCCCTTCAAGAGAAGTATGATTATGTGGAGAAGATTATCGATTTGCTTGAGATGCGTAACATTGCTGGCGCTGCGATCGGAAAGCCAGGCTCGGGCCTCAACCAAGAGCAAAGGAAACGAGTCACCATAGGTGTCGAGTTAGCCTCCAAACCCGAGCTTCTCATGTTCCTCGATGAGCCCACTTCTGGCCTCGATTCCGGTGCCGCTTTCAATATTGTACGCTTCTTGCGCAAGCTCGCAGATGCCGGACAAGCGATTCTCTGCACCATCCATCAACCTTCATCCGTCCTCTTTGAACACTTCGACCAACTTCTCCTTCTTAAGAGTGGTGGCCGTACAGCTTACTTCGGGGAGCTTGGCCACGATAGCCGTGTGCTGCTCGACTACCTGGAGAGCAATGGCGCAAAGAAATGCCCACCGAAACAGAACCCAGCTGAGTATATGCTTGAAGCGATTGGTGCAGGTAACCCTGACTACAAGGGCAAAGACTGGGGCGACGTCTGGGCCTCATCACCCGAGAACCAGAAACTGACAAAAGAGATTGGAGACATCATCGCAAGCCGGACGAAGGTCGAAGCGAGCAATAAGACTAATGATGATCGCGAGTATGCCATGCCACTCAAAACACAGCTCCTCACCGTAATTCATCGCTCGTTTGTAGCGATATGGAGAGACCCACCGTATGTAATCGGCATGTTTATGCTGCACATTTTTACCGGTCTATTCAACAGCTTCACGTTCTGGCACCTCGGCAACTCCCAGATCGACATGCAGTCACGACTCTTCTCCGTCTTCATGACACTCACCATTTGCCCGCCACTTATCCAGCAACTTCAGCCCAGGTTTCTTAGCATGCGTAACATCTACGAGTCTCGCGAGGGTAACTCGAAGATCTACTCCTGGACCGCGTTCGTCTGGGGCGCTATCCTGAGCGAGATTCCATACCGTATCGCTGCTGGAACTGTATATTGGTGCTGTTGGTACTGGGCAACGTGGTTTCCTAGAGACACCTACACTTCGGCATCGGTATGGCTCTTCGTCATGCTCTTCGAAATGTTTTACCTTGGATTTGGCCAAGCTATCGCCGCCTTCAGCCCTAACGAACTGCTTGCCTCCCTCCTCGTTCCTCTGTTTTTCACCTTCATCGTCAGTTTCTGTGGCGTCGTCGTGCCTTACGCAGCTCTGCCTACTTTCTGGCAATCGTGGATGTACTGGCTTACCCCTTTTAAGTACCTGCTTGAAGGCTTTCTTGGACTGTTGCTCGACGGTGTGCCGATCGAATGTAGCGATACCGAACTAGCGCTCTTTTCGCCGCCTCCAGGCCAAGACTGTCAGACGTACGCTGGTGCTTTTGCGAGTCAGACTGGCGGATACGTGCAGACGCAGCCTAACGGACAGTGTGGGTACTGTCAATATGCTAATGGAACGACTTTCGCTGCTTCTTTCAACATTAGGCCTACGCATACGTGGGGCGATTTTGGAATTATTGGTAAGTTCTTCCTCCCCACTAAGTCCCTTTTGCACGATTGTTGACGACGTAAACAGGGGCGTATATCCTCTTCCAGTTCTTCCTCATTTTTTTCTGCACGTGGTTATATCTCGGTGGCCTACGCAAGATCAAGGCGATGTTTAGCCCAAAGGAGCGGAAGCAGAAGAAAGAGACAAAGAAGCAGCAGCAGCAGGTTGGTGAGAATGCAGCGTAGACGTTAGACATTGGCATCGTGGAAGTTGAGATTCTTAGTGCCAGGGTCGGGTGAGACCGGCCGCGGACCATTTGTCCTGCAGCCTTAATGCTTGCTCCAAATGAAATAGTGGACTTACAATTTCCGATTATCGTATGTTGCAAGATGCGTTGATAACGCGTTTGGGCTGCGATGTAGACTTGGGAGTTTGTACAGTGGCTGTTAACGTCTACTGGACGGAATAGTGCGATGTATTTGCTGTAACGTTAATTAATGTTTACAGAGGAAGCGGTGTGGATCTTCCGGGGCGGAATCTTCAAACAAATATTTTTTGAACTCTATATTCTTTTCACGTGTTGCACAGGTCCACGTTGCCATTGTGGTTGTCACGATATCCGTACAGATGCAGCATGATCCAGTAAAGAGGGCTGCCAACGACCGACAGCTCACATGTCTTCGGCTAGTCAGCACGGCCAGCACAGCCGGAACAGATCCAAACAGCTCGGGAAAGCCTTTCTCCACAGGTCCCCAAATGCCTCAACTGTCCCGCCTCCACGTCTCGCTCCGCCTGTCCGCGACTAACAACTCCTTGATTGAATCATAGCGCAGGGGTCGATAATAGCGCAGTCTAGAATTGGATGTTGCGCGAACTGATATCGGAACAGCTGTGTGCACCGCCACGATGGGTGCAATACCGCACGACCAACCGCGGGAGGTACGTGGTGTTGCTGAGCTGGGCTCGCCTTCAATTGCCGTCGAATGCCTGCCTGGAAGCTGGACAATTCGCGCTCAAGACATCACGAGAGGAGGTCGGCAGCAGCTGAGGTTCGTCAACGGCGTCCAATTGCACGACCATCGTTGCCAAGGAGCGCAGATCCGTTTGCGTGTGACGTCGAAGAATGGCGGGGTGACCAGCGGCTTTGTTGCTGGTCGCGGTTCCAGATTCCACTCAGAGGGAGCCAAGCCAAGCGTCAGCGTCAGCGTCTGCCCAAGCAATTCTGACAACTGCGCTGTGCCGCCCAACGGGGAGCGCTGAGTTAACAACATTCTATGGTCTCAGGCGCGGTGCCTGTGCAGAACTAGCCTCCCCTTGTCATGTGAGAGCCGCTGCAGAGCATCGCAGCCATGGTGCGGCCCTGTGCAGCTGCTCCTGGGACGCTCGTATGCTCGTTCTTTCAGCAAAGCAGACACCAACGCCAACGTCGATATGAATGTCTCGCCGAAGCTGCGTCCAGCACATAAAGGATAATCACGTCCGAGCGTTGCCGCCCTGTAACGGCCAGCCCGCCTCGCCCGGTCTGTTCTCGTCAGGTCGAGCGCCCGGAAAAAACCGCTTCGGCTACCGGTATACCAGAGCATCGTGGACGCTAGGCCAGGCGCCTCGTCAAGGTCCCTAAATTCGACGTCGCCGCAATGCCGTCTATTAAAGGGCCCGATCCCCTCATTGTGAGGACTGCATCCCAGCTCCTTTGGCCCAAGACTTTGCCCGTCACCAGGTGTCCAAACAACAACGTTCCAAATTTCATTCCTCTTCATTAACATACACTCTTCATATCCAACAAGATGCCTTCCGTCAACAAGACCTCCCTCCACCCGACAGGTGTACAGTGAGTGTATTCCTGGCATGGTCAATGCCTTCGTCGCAGAGAGCTCCAGCTAACCACCATTCACCAGACCTGCAGTCAACCACACTGAAATAGAAGAAGAGCTCCACGACAAAGCACACATTGATTATGATCGTGTAGCTATTGTAAGTTTTTCCCACTCCAGTGCCTCAATTGGCATTGCTGACATGCCGTTTCCCTCCAGATTGCCAACCCTTCAGTCGCTGCCCTCTACGAAGATGCTCTCGTGTACGAGACGGGCTCAGCCATCACAGCAAGTGGTGCTCTGTCCGCATATTCAGGCGCCAAGACTGGTCGCTCGCCGTCAGACAAGCGCATTGTCGAGGAAGACTCGTCCAAGGGCGATGTGTGGTGGGGCCCTGTGAACAAGCCGATGACACCCGATGTAAGTTTTGTCTCTTTCCGTCCCAATTTGCTTGTGACGATGCCCTGGGCGAGGTTCAACGTCATGCATGCACGGTGGTGGAGTAGCCGAGGACCCCAGATCCGTCGATGGCCGACCCCTGCACCCACCTGCATGCCCCGCAATCATGTTTCATGCATGACGGGTGGACGCCTTCTGCACCACCTTTCCTTTTCAGCAATTCACCACGTGCTCTGCTGTTTTCCTAGCATTCACTAACACTGCCCTATTAGGTCTGGCGCATTAACCGCGAGCGAGCAATTGATTACCTCAACACCCGGAATCGCATCTACGTCGTCGATGGCTTCGCCGGCTGGGACGAGCGCTACAGGATCCGCGTGCGGGTTGTGTGTGCGCGCGCCTATCACGCTCTTTTCATGCGCAACATGTTGATCCGGCCCTCGCGCTCAGAACTTGAGCACTTCCACCCCGACTATGTCATCTACAACGCCGGTGCCTTCCCCGCGAACAGGTATACTAGTGGTATGACCTCGGCCACATCCGTCGCCATCAACTTCGCCGACAAGGAAATGGTGATTCTGGGTACTGAGTACGCTGGTGAGATGAAGAAGGGCATTTTCACTGTTCTGTTCTACGAGATGCCTGTCAAGCACAACGTTCTTACTCTCCACTCGTCTGCAAACGAAGGCAAGCAGGGAGACGTCACTGTCTTTTTCGGTCTTTCAGGAACTGGCAAGACTACTCTATCAGCGGACCCCAAGCGTGCGCTCATTGGCGACGATGAGCACTGCTGGAGTGACACTGGTGTGTTCAATATCGAGGGCGGCTGCTACGCAAAGTGCATTGGCCTCTCCGCAGAAAAGGAGCCCGACATTTTCGGCGCTATCAAATTCGGTGCTATCCTCGAGAACGTTGTTTTCGATCCTACCACCCGCGTCGTAGACTACGATGACGACACACTCACTGAGAACACCCGTTGCGCCTACCCCATCGAGTACATCGAGAACACCAAGATCCCCTGTATATCCGACAAGCACCCCAAGAACATCGTGCTCCTCACCTGCGATGCCCGCGGAGTTCTCCCCCCTATCTCCAAACTCAATAAGGAGCAGACAATGTATCACTTCATCTCTGGCTACACCTCCAAGATGGCCGGCACAGAACAAGGTATTACAGAACCACAAGCCACTTTCTCCGCTTGCTTTGCGCAACCCTTCCTTGCGCTGCATCCTATGCGCTACGCCAACATGCTCGCCGAGAAAATCGAAGAGCACAAGGCTGATGCGTGGCTGCTCAACACCGGTTGGGTTGGCGCTGGCGCCACCACTGGTGGCAAGCGCTGCCCGTTGAAGTACACTCGCGCGATCCTCGACGCGATACATTCCGGTGAACTTGCCAAGGTCGAGTACGAGACATATG
Source organism: Herpotrichia juniperi (assembly GCA_014905255.1). Classification (NCBI taxonomy): domain Eukaryota; kingdom Fungi; phylum Ascomycota; class Dothideomycetes; order Pleosporales; family Melanommataceae; genus Herpotrichia; species Herpotrichia juniperi. Next base: position 1,268,679 of record BLYF01000022.1, on the reverse strand, counting down.
AGACCTTTGGCCTCAGTGTGCCGAAGACTTGCCCCAACGTTCCCGACGAACTCCTCAACCCGGCGAAGAGCTGGAACGGAACGGCTGACTTCAAGGGCGAGGTCGAGAAGCTTGGCAAGCTGTTCATGGAGAACTTCAAGAGATACGAGGACCAAGCGACAGATAATGTGCTCAAGGCAGGCCCGCATGTGTGTTGTTGCCCTCAGAAGCATTAGACGCAGTCTGGTGTTTTTTTCTTCTTCAACCTTTTCTTACCTTCGACAGACTGAGTCCTGATTCGTAAAACGTTTCCTAACTTTTCCTTACCTTGCGAACGAGCGATGGACGATTGGCCGGCATTCACGATTTATATTTCATGTTCATTTTCCATTTTTTTTTCTACTTTGTACTATCCTATCGACGACCGATCTTTCGAGACCGGACCGACGAACTCGAACGCGATGGAGGCTTTTCTTAGCCTCAGACGGGAGCGAACATAAGCATACCGAATATAGTACCCTTGTATTAGGAGTTGGACTTGATTTTGCATGGGAGGAAAAGATGTGGGATGTTGGGTGGTGATGAGAAGACGTTTAGAATAGTAAAATGATACTTTGTGCCTATGCTTAATCTTCTTGTGTCTCCCTTATGTCCCTACATTTGAAGCACTATCTAGCGGCTACTCTCTGAAAAGATTGTGGTTCGAAGTCGCTTGTGTGGGCAAAGTTATTGAGACTACTACCAAATGGCAGGGATTTGCTAATGGTTCGCCCTACTGCAACATACTTTACAAGAGATAAGGAATCCCTACTTGCGCCCTCAACACACAACAACACAGCAAAAATCTCTGCAGGCACAGAAGACTGCGCAAAATGTGTACAGTAAGAAGTAATAAGAAACAATCTCTTGAAGTTGTAATAGGGGTGCAGTGCGAAAGGGAACCATCAACCTCTATACAGAACGCGAAGCAAGACGATCTTAGCGGTCTCTTAGGGATACCTAGCAGGCAGTGGCAAAACACAACGGCAAAGCAAAGCGAGATGAACGACACTGTAACGGCGGACAATCACCTATCTAGAATTGCGCCCATAGTGGTGACAGGCCTGCAACACCGCACCACAACAAAAATCCCGCACTTCACGCAACTCTACCCCAAAAAGGCAGGACGGCCTCATCACATCAGCTTCAAACGCATTCGAATCTGAGAGGGTGTGTGAGCCCAGGCCACTGCATATCGCGTGTATATTCCACTGAGTAGTCAGTCCGCTGCACCACTCTATTTCAGTTATATGCCTCAAGCATCTTATACACCCGCGCACTCGTACATACGCATAAATCGTATCACATTTTGACCCACACTTGCTTGCAGGTGTCATTCCTAATTCTTTTCCTGTTTTTTTTTGAAATTTTTGGGTTCTGGGAATAAACCTCTTGGATTTGTCTTATATGGACCAAAACAAGGATTTTTACAGAGACGTCGGTGTTCGTAACTCTTAGAAGGAAGTTTTACCTCTGCGCGAAACAAGCACGAGTGATTCTTCTAACGTGATTTTCTAATGTATTGCTTGAAACCCATAGCACCTGTGAAAGTATCAGCCCAGTCACAAACTCGCATAACAACCAACTTCTATCGACAGTGCTTTAAGGACAACTCTATATCGAGTCTTTACTTGTGGAGAAGACACGACTGAGGTATGGGAGACGGCCGAGAGGCTGCATACCACCCACTAGTTACTCATCGCATTGAGGATAGGATTTGATTACTATTTACACTTTCTCCTAATATAACTTCATAAGACCTCAACCTCCCTTAATAATGCTGTATATAAACTTGGTCCGTTCTTAATGTCGATGTCGTAGATAAAAATGGGGATCTATCAATCCAAGAAGCACCTGGTTGCACTCGAAAATTACCATTGCATAAAAACATACGTTTATCGACGGACCTAGTCTGTATGCACTCGTAGAACTGCTCTAAATAATGGTTAGAATGAGATTCTATAGCAGGTAGCAGTACTTTGGAATGATATAGCATTTTAGCCAGAGCTACGTTATACAGTTCCATCTTAGAAAGGCCACGCGTATGTTAGTGTCACAAAACTACGATTTTTAATTTGGTGGAGATAATGCTGCCTATGGTTCTACTGCTCGGCACACCTAACATGTAACTCTAGCCTTATAAGATTAGCTCCTGCTTTACTTCTCTTTCTCTCCTCTATCCCCCCGTCCTTATCCCTATCTCTACTCTATTGAATATTCATTATTTAAGTACTTACTAAGAATAACTCTGTAAACGCTAAGCATTAACTACCTACACCAACTACAAACCCCTACTTTTGGTTAACACCTCTATAGAAATAAAGGGATATATAAATTATTAAGGTTCAAAGACTTCGCCTTTTAGGTACTATACGTGAAAGCCCCCCGTAGTTAGTGGATATAAGTGAGTTCTCCAACATAGGCAACTGTATGAAAAGATGACTCTTCGTGCATTATGGAACCTAATTATAAATACAATTATCCTACTACTTAATAGACATGTAGTTAGAGAAAAGATGTTGTTCCTCCCTGCCCTTCAAAGACGATGCTTCCGTGCAACATGCCTAGCTTATTATCAATGGATCCGCTCTGGTTGGAAACTCCATATCTTCAAGACTCTGGATGATATCTCTTACATTATTGTCAGACTTACACGTAGCCCATCCACCCCAAAAACTGCCTCGCCAGATCTTCGGGATAAAATAGAGCGCGATGAAAAAGAACGGACCCAGATAGGCATTTATTGTCTTGAGCCCTGTGTCACCCTCATGGTTCCAAATCCCAGCGCTTGCGAGTATGAGCACGATAACGAGACATAAAGTCAAGGAGATGTACGCCACGGCTGTTTGAGCAGATGCTAGGTAGCTCCAGTTTTTGTTTGGTGTTATAACATCATACTTTTTTAGGTTTTCATCGTCAAATATGGTATGATGCTTTGTAAACCAGCGGTGCATGCGAATATAAGCAAGGCTTTGGCAGGCCCAAACTAACACACAGCTCGTTGATCCGATGCTGGTGAGCGTCTGCTGTATGTTGCGATAGTTATGGGTCGTTCCAATGGAGAGGAAAGGCGTCCATACAAAGAAGAGCGACGCCATCAAAGCGGCTGTAGGCACCTGAAACTCATTCACCACACCAAATTTGGCAGGAAACTCTGACAACCCTGTAATGACTTTGCGGATCCAGGCGAGTAGCACGTTCTTCGGGTGACTTTCTCCTGGGGATTGCGGACTGGGAGCTTCACAGCTACGACCGTATCCGTAGAGTGTTCGAGACGCTACAAAAACAAAGAGTTGGCAGTGCTGAGCGCCGAATAGAGGAGACAGGCGTTAATAAAGCTGGCGTATCCAGTCAATCTGGCCTGATTGAGTGCAATGACTGGTATTGTATGACTGATATAACTGGGTGTAGTTGTGGTAGTATCCCTTCTTTCTATATCGTTGCTATCGTGACAAGTGTATGTTCTGCTCGATTCCTCGTTGATCCATTGGTTGTAGTATGCCGGTAGGTACCCGTTCCTCCAATTGACATTGAGGACGAAGCCGAGGACGCTAAGAATGTATATGCATGCTACGATGGGTGCGACCAGCTTAGCTGGAGTCCGGAGCGAGCCCTGGTCATGCGCTTCGAACGCTGTTATGGTGAATGACTCTACGCCAAGGTATGGGAAAACGGCTAGACCGATAGCAAGACTGCAAAACTATGGTCAGTAGATGATTTGTGATAAGACGACGGGATGTGAAACCTACACTGCTGCAATTGCAGGATTCTGGGCTGCTCTTGGATCGTTCTTGAAGCCATCTTTGATACCTATCGTTGCATGTTAGTCCAAGCATACCCGCATTAATGATTGTCTGTACTTACAGTGATACATATTCTTGGGTCCATAACCAGCTGAAAATCTCCAAATTAGCTTTCATCCAATGAGTCAGTTGATTCAGAGGTCGCTTACCACCCCAATCAACTGCGAGCTTCGTAGAAAATATCAGTAATACAATGAACAGCTTAAGAGTTCCACCGACAGTCTCAATCCATCCGAATAACTCATGAACAATAGTATTGGTTACACGTCAGCGTGGAGAGGAACCTTTTACCTCTATATTGTTGTAATTGATCAGTAGAATAATAACGGGGAAGACCATAAATAACATGGCCTTAATAGTGGTGCTGTCTCCTTCAACCCAATACTGCGCGATGTCTCCGGCTGTCGTCGTTACGGCTGCAACGCTAATAGCGCACCCATACCTGCACCCAGTATCGTGGTTAGTGGTATCCAATAAATTCGGGGTATAATAACAAACCAGTACGTGAAGCAGACTACGGTGCCTAAGTCCTTGTCTATGAAATGTGAAGTGAACTCAACCATTGGATTGGGAATTTGCCACATCATTGTCATATGTGCGAGCCCTTCCATCGTAAACCAGGCAACAAGCCCGACCAAACCGAACGCAAGGATCATGGTTGCTGGGCCTGCGATTGCAAGAATCTCTCCTGAGCTCACAAAGAACCTAGTCCCGATTGTCGTACTGATAACTATCATCTACCATTCTACCTTAGTCCCAAATTTTTAGTGCTCGACGCAGAGGGGAATTACTAACAAATATCTGAACTGAGCCGAGTGTGCGACTACATATGCAACTTTAGCTTCATCATCCAACGTTGGTTAATGCGTGATCGGATACTGGAGTGTCTACCTTAATCTTTTGGATTCAGGTTCGACGGCATTGGTGCCTTGTCCGGTTGGCGAGCTCGCAGTGGGTACATTTTGAGAAGTATCCATCGCGAAACGAATGACTGCGATAAGTATGAAGACGAAAGGAGGGTTGTGCGAGTAGGGAAGGCTGGTGAAGTTGAGGGTGTTGTAGTGAGGGTAAAAGAAAGACCGACATAGGATAATAAGTGTTTTTCTTGCATACGTCACTAGTAGAAGGAGTGGTTTTAGAATTACTACAGCGAGCTCTGTGGGACCATGCACGTGACTCACAGACTGCCTAGGCGCTTGGCATCCGCGCGTTCGAAGAAAAGGCCTGGACTCATAACTTACTAAAACTCTCTGTACGGAGGTGCTGGCCATAAGTCAGAGCCAGTGGGCCGTGTGTGATAAACACCAAACTTCTTAAACTTTGCTTATGTATGGATAAAAGAACGTCATAAAACTGTAGAAACTTGCTCTTTAACAGAGAAAGGTCGTCCTTACAGGTGCGTGCAATTAGAAATTTTACCTAGCAAAAAGGGGGAATTTTGGGTGTCAGGGTGTTCATCATATGCAAAGAAATCTGCCTTGCCAGCTTTCGATTTCAATCGCAACTTTTAATCCTACCGCATCACACCTGCAAAATATCGCCATTATGCAGAAGTACGTTATAGACGTAGAAATGTTGAGTTACATAGGCGAACAAGCGCTCGAAAAGCTATTGAGGGATGAGTTCGGTGCGTGGGACTTCAACGTCAAGGTACCTGACTGTATCTCATGAAATTGCTCGCCTTTCGTTGACCGAGATTAGCGAACAGAAGGAGGAGCATGGAGCTATATGGCGGAAAGAGCGTTAACGACGGTATGCTAAGTCTTGGTCTCCCGCATTAACATCTATGCTGACTTGGAATCTGCAGGATGAGCTCAGGTATTTTAACCTTGGGTCTTGCGGCGCGTATTTTCAAATGTAGTCTCTCACATTTTTATAGGTCCATCATGAGGGCAAACCGAGTATGAACCATATGAGAGAATTTTCGGATATGTGTCATATGTTGTTGTGAGGCCCGTGATTAAATATTGAGTGTTACTTTTGTACTTTAGGTGCATAATTTTTCACACCAGTTTCAAATGCCAGCCAATTCGTTGATTATATATGTACTCAGGTGGTGTATTAGAACTGTATATTTGATACGTAAAAATACATTGAACCTTGTCTTTGTCATGCTGCAAGCCAAGGCCAAAGCGCAGCCTCGCCCATAGCTATAAGACCTTGAGTGCAAACGCTCGTTCCAACACACAAAAGAACGCAAGCTAGATCGAAAGGTTATTCATCATAATTTTTGCACAAAAGCCCCTCAGTGTCTCCAGCAAATACAATCGAGTCGGAAATGAACGGCGAACATCACAAGGCAAAGCTGGCTGAGTGGGTTAAGTCGATGTGTTCGAAGTACACCGACATTGGTATTGTAACATCAAACAGTTAGTGGCACGACCTTTCGGTGAACGAATGCTGATGCTTGTGAAGATGAATTGGCACCACTGTCCACCAGATTCATCAGCAACGGGATGGGGAGCAATCTCTTCACTAACGACACACGAAATTCTCCGCGTGCGCGAATCATGTCAGTCATATCGTCCATTGAAAGAATTTCAAATCCTGATAGTGGCCCTAGAACTGTCTCGCAGGAACATTCTTATAAACCGTTTACGATCACTGAGGACCATCTCCAAAATCGACTGTCCTTCTACAGTATTCCCCTGGTTTTCTTGGATGTCTTATTAGGCCACACATCTACACCTTTTGTCTTCGAACAAGGGTACTTGAACACATTTTACCATGCTACTGGACCCGACAAGAAACACTATGGTAGGTCAATCATTCTAGTACTAGTAAGATAAAACTAACTGGCTTAAATTAACAAAGTACACACAAACACCCACAAAGGGCCTACAGAAAGGAAGGAATACCTTAGGTCCCTACCAAAACACACAATCTTAGTAAGGGCTCGTTTTTCGAGTTCACTTTCGTATAGAGACTAGCTCCTTCGTACCGGTAGCGGAAGCCACTATCCCCTTCGGCACTTATCAGAAACCATCACTCTTCCAAAATCTTGCCGCGCATCGCACTAAACCTCGCACTAAGCAAAGTACAACAAGATGGATATAGCAGGGCTAAGCGTCAGCGTCATCTCGCTCGTCGCCCTCTTCCAGACCTGCTTCGACCTATACGGCAAAGTTACTGACCTCAAACATGCTAGAGGCGACCTCGAAAAAGCGAAAGTCCAGCTTGCGATAGAAATATGCAAGATCTAGTTTATTAAAACAAAGTACGAGGTCCACAAGATAGACAAGAATGCGGAGGTTAAAATAACGCTTTATTTGAGTTTCATATCGTCGCTGTTGCAAGAGATAAGTAGTATCGTGGTCAAGAATAGCCGAAGAGGAGCAAGAGCGTTGCAGCAGTCTCGCGTGCCACAGCCTCTGAGCGTCCAAGATACTTGAGATGTGGATAAGTAAGACGCCTCTACTGTTGTTAGGCGATTGCTTTAATCTCGCATTTAGTATTTGCAGTGCTATTGTTAACATTATTACTATAGGCTAGAAGCATTGTGCAGTAAGCAGCAACAATATACTTGTTTTTAATAAGCACGGTATTCGCAATATTTACCTCGTCAGCTTTACATATGCGCGCTCTAGGAACAAGGCAAACCAGCTTTCCACCCTACCTGGCGCGGTGGAAAGAAAGTTGTTGTACTAACTACCGCTAGCGGCTAGATCTAATTATCTAGATAGCAGGTTATTTACGCGACATGATAGAATTGTTGTAGGGAGTGCGGGTATAGCTGCCTACAATCTGTACAGCCTAGGCATTGTTCTTCTTAAGATTAGCCTATAGAATACTGTAGACACTTTAATAAATGCTAAAAAAATAACTAATATACTAAAATTTTAAACTCTAGGGCTAGAAAAGTACGTAGCACATCTCTTAGTGCGCTGCAGGGATATCTATTGCAATATAGTACGCAAGTATCTAAGTACTAACACTTAGGACGAAAAGTTGCTAAAAGCAAACATAGCTAAGATTGTTGTAAGTTTAAGTTAATATAGAGCATAGTAAATAGACTTAAGCATTTAAACGCAAAATCTAAATTATTTATTTAATAGATTAGTTTATCTTAAAAAAAAATTTAATCTGTTCCTCTTTTGTAATAGCT
>BLYF01000022.1:1177600-1253583 GCA_014905255.1 Herpotrichia juniperi | reverse complement strand
TATATACTTCTAAGCTCTTGCTTAGGTATTTCTATTAGTAGGTAGTTTAGATAGCTTCTAGTTAGCTATATGTTACCTTAAAGGGCCTTAAGGTAGCTCTTCTTCTTAATTAGGTTTTTATACTTGTTAGTAGCTATAATATTAATATTTAACTCTTTCTCTTTCTATCTAATTAGTAATTAGGAGAAAGGCGCGTAAAGGTTAGCTTGTTAAAGTAATAGAAGGTATACGTGCTAGAGTTTACTAGAGTCCTAGAATAAAACAATAGAATAGCAAGACATAGATACAAGTAAGTCTTCTAGGTTGCAGAAGAGATTAAATAATTAGATTTTAAAAACAAGGTTATATATTAGGCAATAGCTACAAAGATCTATCTATTATAGAGACTCTGTCTCTCTATATACATCTTAGTAGCTACGTGGTTCCGTTCGCTAAGAGGGAGCCACTAGGTGGCTCTGTATCCACTAACGGATCCATGTCACGTAATCTCATGTGGCTCCCTTAGCTAAGAGGGAGCCATCCTTCACGTGATGGTCGGGTTTCGGGCCGTAGGGGTTGGAGTGATTGGTCCACGTGTGGTCAGGTGGTATAAGTCCGGCGGCTGCCTGGACTGGGTCGTAACACTTAAGTAGAATTAGAAACTTAAAATTAATCCTAGAGGCAATTGCCCTGCCTCCAACAACGCAGCAGAGCAGGAAGAATAGTTTTTATATCTTATATCAATCTTTGCATGTTACACACTTTCTAGCTACTGTCCAAAGAAGAAAGGCACGCCTGTTTTGCTCCAGCCCGCAACTAATGGTAAGAATATAAATCTTAGCATTGCAGCTACAATTACGCCACAGCTCAAGACAAGTGATTTGTCATTGTACAAAAGTGTAGTTCTATTACAGTTGGAGCCCACAAGAGTGTGGTCAGAGCGGGTCGACCACCCTCTGCTAGTGGGTCTTTGACTACTCACACATCATTGACCATAAACAGATGTGTTTCTATATTATTTTCGTTCATTATATTCACATCATGCAGAGAGGTAGATTTCATTCATGTTCGAATGATTTAGTTAATACATATGTTACCGTTTTCAGCGCGAGGCGCAAGTCAAATTGTTGAGTAACGTGAGCGTATTCAACATTTTGTTGTCACTGTCCAGCTGTCGTTTTTGGGGGGTTTTTTTTCCAGGCACGGGCAATTTCACAGATATCAAGAAGGATTACGAAGTGATCGGGCTATAACGTAAACATTTCTTTGGAACCTTATACACCAATGTCAAAAACTCTAAGTGTCATGTCTAATATGTTGATAGGAGGCTACTAAAGCGTTCCGTGTGAATGATATACATCATCATTCCATCCCTCAGCTCAGGCTCCTTTTTATGCTCCATCACATTTAAACTTTACTTTAACTCCAGGCTGAAGACCTAAGAACATGATATTGAAGACCTGTCACGTTTACCACCAAAGATAAAGCCATGCAAATCAGTTTTTTTCTCCATAGACCATGGATCTTTCGCAATTCGCTACACTTCGGACCTTCAGAGTCTTTAAAAAAGTAGACGATAGATGTTGTGTAGAGAAGTGTAAATGCAGAGGTAGAGGGGAGTCCACATGCCTTTCACTTTGTCATTATCCTGTGCTCCAGCATGGAGACAATGGAGAGTGCACTGTCAACTATCCTTAGGGGGATCTCCTAAACCGATGTTGAACGACTCCAGACAGTGATCTCTCCCAACGATCTCCTGATTTTTTTCAAGGGATCTAATGTTAGGAGCAATTCAAGTCTCGAGGAGCAAGGCCTAGAAGTTGCGACAGCGAAATTTTAGTACCACCCAACAAAATAAAAAACTGTTTGGCGTTTGTACATTGATGGTAGCTTTATGAATCTCTCTTCTGATGAGAAAGATGCTTGGGTGGGAAACTGAATAAAAGCAAGGAGGGATTTTGTATACTTCTCTACCTCTTCCTTCCATAAAATGTGCGCTTTCGATGGCAATACATATCCTGTCACGTTGAGCATGTTCAGTCTTTTAGGCCTTCTGTTTGTGGTTGGTGGAAGCACTAGCAACCATTTCTCTGCCACACCCGAATCGGCTATGCTAGTTCCACTTCGTTCGCGGAAGCAATGGTCGAATCCACATGTCTAATTTAGTGTCATCCAGGAAAGACGAAGAGCTCAGCTTTGGCTTATAAGCTAGTTTCCATTCAGTTTTAGGCACTCATTTCAAGTGCAATTCGTTACGTGTTATATACTTCAAATTTATCTTTACATTCCCTGCATGACCGCATGCTTAGACTCCGATTTCTCGCTTTACATATTACGTTCGAGTCTACTATCGATGTGCAATCGCTTGATTGTAATTGTTCGTAAACTGGAGGTCATATGCATGTTTTAATTTGTAGGGAAGTTCACGCTTTGATCAGATGTGGATATCCTTTCCCGACAAAGGCATAGATTCCATTGAGGCTTGGGAGTTGGGCTTCTGCCTGCGAATCAACTAGGCTTGGGCTACAGTAATGTTCTGTCATACTTTCTACATCTGCAAATCTTATCTTGTCTTTTTACGTTGAATGTCATGATGGGAGTATTTTGTTGAGCACAGGATTTGAGTAACGGTGGCATATAACCCTATAGTAGGCGTCTCAACGTTAGTGGCAGAAAGTGAAGAGAGGAGGGCTTGGGGTTGTCTTCGTTATCCATTTTGACCCTGTGCGACTCGGACATACCGAAGATGACTACACTCTTGAGTCTAGTCCTTCGCTCGAGAATGATGGTGCGAGGTCTAACACAATCCCGGACATACCGAAGGCTAACAAGGTCACCGCTCGCTTAGGTGCTAGTCGATCGTTATCAATGAAATAATGAATCTCGGCTACACCTTATAATGCAGGAGCATGCAAAGGCACGCTGATATTGTTATCAGACGGCGTGGTGCAGCAATAATTGGTTTTGATTGGTCTTGATTGGTAGAAGGTACGCTCCGAAAGTCGGAAAAAATGCGACTCAGGCTTAGCGCGAACACCAAGGTGACGAAAATTTGTTTTTCAAGCAGATTGATTGATCTAAGAAGGCAAGAGATCAAGAGAGCAGGATGAATCGACCACGTGGTTCCTTAAGACAGTGATCTGCCTAAGCATATCAGTGACCCACTTGCCTGGGAAGCCGCGCACTCAATTGTTCGTTCGGTCATACAGATACGCTATCTTCAGCCTGTAGCGGAGGCGTGGCAGCGAATAGTCGTGATTGGCGGTTCATGGACAAGATTTCCCTTCTCGGCCTAGTCTATATCGTTAGAGTTCGGGATTACGCCGATTTGCTTGTGAACTGTTGGACTTTAGATGGAGAGAAACGTCGATGATGCGATTTCGCCAATTGATAGTCATACTTGCCACTTTGATGCTTCAGCAACGCCTGGTAAAACTCCTAAAACTGGCATGTAACTCTGCTGGCTCCCAAGAAGAAAGTCTGCGCACTAGCGAATGGGGATCATTTGAGTTCTGCTAGCGCCTCAGATGCATGCCAAGGCCACAACTTAACATCCGCTGTAAACCGTGTCCCAAACCCCCCTGAACTTCACCGTCTTCTTCCATCAACGTAAGGATGGACTGTCTTCCCAGCCTACCAGCCTGTGTGCTTGGTTGTCATGTGCTAGCGCAAGCACCTATCTTTCCCGAGGACCCTGCATTTCCTCCGGTAGCCGCACTGTCAATCTTGGCGTCCCCTGCAGAACATTGTCGCTTCGAGAGGATGTCTACGCAAGCCACATCCCATCTTTCTGCGGTTGTGTTGGTAGATCCTCTTTGTCGGTCGTCTAGTGTTGCGGGAGGGTGCAGGTCGTAAGACAAGTGCTCCAGATTCGCCTCTTTGTTCGGGATGCATGACAGAGCGGTCCGTCCGCCTGGCTCTAGGCAAGGTCACCCGGCCAGCACCTCTGATTGTCGGCGAGCTCAGTGGGAGCTGTTATCTGGATACGACTTCTTTGATCACCGCTTGCTGCTATCTCCCCTGCTAATTTCTATGTCGGGGGTGCGGAGGCCCGTTCAGACACGTGCAATTACGCCTGTTCTGGCATAGCGTATATAGCACGCAATTCCATGAATGGCAATTGCGTGATCCGAAAAGAAGACACTCACCGCCCGTCACCTTCAATTCACTTAAGACGTCTGTTACCCCGCCTGAAGCAAATTCTCAATCTATGACAGCCCTCCTTCACGTCTCTACCTACCTACAAGCCAGCTTTCATAATCATCATTTGACTCCCATCAATCCACATCTGTTGAGCCTCGTCTGCTTCCAGCCACATCTGCGGATCCAACGGCGCCGCGCCAGCGTGTTCGATATCTGCACCTCGATCACGACATCTTGAGGCAAGAAAGCTTGTTACAACCACCAAACATGGCTCCTAGCCTCTTGCTTGAGCCGGAGGCGCCTTTCTCATTCCATCTTACGTCACCTAAATCGTCGGCCACAAAAAGGCACGACATAGGCGGCGTTTCACTTGAAGCTCACGTGCCAGGGAGCAGCTCTTTTCCTAGTCATTCTTCTTCTTCTCCTTCTGTCAATAGCAATGTTCAGAATGGTGGTAGCAATGGGGTGGCGGGCAGATCTACTGGTGCAAGCTCTCAATTGGATAGCACTGCGTTTATCACATCTCAAACTCTCCTTGAACAGTCACAGAACTTCGCAGCGGGGACTCAAGCTGTAGATGGCCCGGCAAAGAAACCAAATATTCTGTACATTATGGCCGACCAAATGGCCGCGCCCCTTCTCAAGATGAACGATCCAAACTCTCCCATCAAGACACCGAATCTAGATGAGCTTGCAAAGACTGGCGTTGTATTCAGTAGCGCTTACTGCAACTCACCATTGTGCGCTCCATCACGCTTTACCATGTGCACAGGACAGCTTCCATCTAAGATTGGCGGATACGATAATGCCTCGATTCTTGGCCCCGAAGAACCAACATATGCTCATTACCTTCGACGAGAGGGTTACGAGACAGTACTGGCAGGAAAGATGCATTTTATCGGCCCAGATCAGCTCCACGGTTTCGAGCATAGGTAAGTACATTCTTTTGCAGGTTGATAGACAGTGGCTAACCTTACCATTTAGATTGACATCTGACATCTACCCCGGTGACCTTGGCTGGGCCGTCAACTGGGACAAGCCAGAAGAGCGTCAGGAGTGGTATCACAACATGTCATCAGTCACACAGGCCGGTCCTTGCGTTCGATCTAACCAGCTAGACTATGACGAGGACGTCATGCACAAGGTACGAATTATCACTACGAATAGACGTGAATAAGAGCTGCAAACTAGCCCAGTCTTGCATGCCTAACTAGATTTACTAGTGCTAACTATGTGCAGGCCTCTCAATGGATTTATGACTACGTTCGTTCTGATCCAAAGGAACAGCGCCCATTTGCCATGACTATTTCTTTGACCCACCCCCACGATCCCTACACCATGACACAGGATTATTGGGATCGATACGAGGGTGTGGACATACCATTACCAGAGGTCAAGATCCCCCAGGAAGACCAGGATCCGCACTCACAGCGGCTGTTGAAGACGATCGATTTCTGGAACAACCCAGTGACAGATGAAGCAGCCATGCGAGCCCGCCGAGCCTACTTCAGCGCCTGCACCTTCGTCGATGACCAGGTCGGCAAGCTTCTCAGACTTCTGAAGAACTGCCACTTAGACAAGGACACCGTCATTGTGTTCTCTGGTGATCATGGCGACATGCTTGGTGAACGTGATCTGTGGTACAAGATGTCTTGGTTCGAGAACAGCGCCCGCGTCCCAATGATCATCCACCATCCCGCTAAGTTCGCACCGAAGCGCGTCGAGGAGTCGGTCTCCACGATGGATCTTCTGCCTACTTTTGTGGATCTTGCTGGTGGTGACGCGTCAGCCATTCTTCCCATTGATGGTGTCAGCCTTTACGACTACCTAGTCTCAGACAAGCCTGGGAAAGATGAGGTTTTTGGAGAGTACATGGGTGAAGGTACGGTTACGCCAGTATACATGATTCGACGCGGACAGTGGAAGTACACTACCTCCCTTGTTGACCCACCACAACTCTTCGATCTGGTCAACGATCCAAAGGAGCTCGACAATCTCGCAACCTCAGACAAGCTCAACCACGCTCGTGTGCTTGCTGATTTCGAGGCTGAAGCCAACAAGAAGTGGAACTTTCAGAAGATTCACCAAGACGTTCTAATCAGCCAGCGCAAGCGTCTCATTGCGTGGGAGGCTCTTCAGATTGGCCGCAAGGAATCCTGGGACTACCAACCACCATACAACGACCAAAACCGCTTCATTCGATCTCACATTCCACTTGATGAGCTTGAGCGTCGTGCACGTTTCCCGGTCGTTGACAGCAACGGCCGTGAGCATACCGCTGGAGCCTCACACCACGGCGCTGCAGCAGCTAGCGGCCAGTGATAGTGTATTCTATCATACTTTTCTTTCTTCCGTCTCGGACACCATCTCGATTCAACTCGGTGACCCATTTTCAGCGGTTTAGGTGTATAAATATGCATTATGCGGCTTATGACGTTATGGATTTATCTCAGCAACATTTTTTTCATCCCTTTAGTAAGCTGTGTATCTTATAAGCGTTTAAGCGGCTATTATGGTGGCAAGGAAATCTCTTTCGTTTCCAAAGAGTCCACCAGAACATTCAAAAAAGAATGCAGCTTAATTGCAAGGACATGTAAATGCCTTAAGTGTCCACTTTTCCCAGTGACTTCTTTGTGTGAAATTATGAGCATTAGGGATTTTTCGCGCATTTTCTGGAACACTTTGTTGCCCTGTCTGTCCGACTTCACAACTAATTCTATACGGTGTGTAAGCATCCAAGGTTAGCGGCGTTGAACGCCACTCTTCGTATGTAACGCGGGGGTGCGAAGCACGTGATTTTATTGCCCGCCCGCGGTGATCAAGGGACCAAGCAACATCTCGACACCAACAACATCAACTTCACCTTCTCACAGACTCCCAAACCCTCCCACGGCTACTCAAAAACCTCAACATCTACAACAGCGCGACAACATCCTACTATGTCTACCGCTGCCCGCCGCCGGTTGATGCGAGACTTTAAGGTATGCCACCCTCATAGAATGACTCGAACTTGCATTACACTCTACGACTTCAACGAAGCTGCTTTGGCAGTTCTTTAGGACAGAGTTCAGCTAATGCTCTCTTCTACAGCGCATGCAAACCGACCCTCCTGCTGGAGTCTCCGCCTCCCCCATCGCCGACAATGTTATGACCTGGTGCGCATGCGACAGTCCTTCCCTCATAATCCACGGCCTTTACGCACATATCTCTCCCTTACATTCTGGCTGACACTCCGTTTTTAGGAACGCAGTCATAATCGGTCCCACCGATACGCCTTTCGAGGACGGCACCTTCCGCCTCGTTATGCACTTCGATGAAGCATACCCGAATAAGCCCCCGGGCGTCAAATTCATATCTGTCATGTTCCATCCTAATGTGTATGGTACTGGCGAGCTATGTTTGGATATCTTGCAGAATAGGTGGAGTCCCACTTATGATGTTGCGGCGATTTTGACGAGTATTCAGAGGTACGTGAACGGAGGGTTGGAAAGTGGCGAGCTTATAGGAGATAGGAAAGGTTCTATCTGATGAGCATTGTGCTAACTTGAACTTGCAGTCTTTTGAATGATCCCAACACATCCTCCCCCGCCAACGTCGAGGCCTCGAATCTATACAAGGATAACCGCAGGGAGTACACCAAGAGGGTTCGTGAGACAGTAGAGAAGAGCTGGGAGGACTAAGCAAAGGTTGACCTGCCTGGGGTGTAGAATGGATGGCTAGAATCACGACACGCGAAACATGACACATCTGGAGGAGTTCATTGGGTATTTGGAGAAGGCGTGGCAGATTGGACTGTCTAGGATTCTGTCTCTCACAGCGTGGCGTTTTGGGGTTTATATACTATCTATACATGGCTGTGGCTGGGTTTCCACATCGCTGCTCCTATTTTTTACATGCATAGCCAGCCAGTATTTTCCATCTGCAAACACTACTTATACAAGTTTCCACATTCAAGACAACTGAGAGTGATTCCGACCGTGGTCGGGGTTACGTGCTGCGTCACTTGGGACGTGCCCGAGGACCCCCGCTGTCGCCGAGCAAGCGCGCTAAAACTGGCGGGCTGCACCTCAGTCAACGCCAGTGTTGATTGTTGGACTCAGGCTTCCTCAACCGCGCTCTCCACTCCTTTCCACGCTGCTCGCCCACGCTGTCGCACAGCACTGCTTGCCTGTTCTTCTGCGACCTGCGCTACGCTGAAACCGGAGGATAATCTGTCTCCCCTGAAGGCAGCGGGGCCTAATTGCATCAACGCGCCGAGCGTTAAATTGCAGCGTCGACATCCCACGTCCCACGACAGGAGCTCGCAGCACACCTCGAAACGATACACCCGCCACACAGCCGAAGAGCCAAAGACAGAGACGACCACAGAGAGGGCCGCTGGGCCGACACGCGATAACTTCCGCAAATCATGTAAGTAGCCTCGAACGGTGTGGGCATACTGGACATGAAGCTAACCACTTTCGTGACACAGGTCGAACTCCATAAAAGGTGCGTATACGGCGAGACGCGGTACAGACGGCCAAGGTGCAGAGTACTGACTGTGCGGTATATCAGTGGTAGCGCGGTTCCGCCCGCAGAACAAGATCGAACTCGCCAGCGGCGGAGAGCCCATAGTAGAATTCAGCTCAGATGATACATGTACAATCCAGGTACGCCGCCTCCCTGTTAAACCTTTTGCAGCCAAGAGACCAGCCAACTCGCTACATGTCTGCGTAGCTGCTAACGATACGTACCCTGTAGTCTCGAGAAAATGCCGGCGCTTTTACCTTTGACCGCGTATTCGATATGGCCTCGCGCCAGGCCGACGTCTTCGATTTCTCTATCCGCCCCACAGTTGACGACATCCTCAATGGCTACAACGGGACTGTGTTTGCCTACGGACAGACGGGAGCAGGAAAGTCATATACCATGATGGGAGGCAACATCGACGATGATGTCGGCAAGGGTATCATTCCGCGTATTGTCGAGCAGATTTTCGCGAGCATTCTATCTTCCCCGAGTAACATCGAATACACCGTGCGGGTGAGCTACATGGAGATCTATATGGAGCGCATCCGAGATCTTTTGGTTCCACAGAACGACAATCTCCCAGTTCATGAAGAGAAGAATAGGGGCGTGTACGTGAAGGGACTGCTGGAAGTGTACGTCTCGAGCGTGCAGGAGGTCTATGAGGTTTTGAGACGGGGTGGAGAATCAAGAGCTGTTTCCTCCACAAACATGAATGCGGAGTCTTCGCGGTCACATTCCATTTTCGTCCTCACAGTCACACAGAAAAATGTCGAAACCGGCTCGATGAAGAGCGGCCAGCTTTTCTTAGTCGATTTAGCAGGTTCAGAAAAAGTTGGAAAGACTGGCGCAAGCGGACAAACATTGGAGGAAGCAAAAAAAATCAATAAGAGTTTGAGTGCGCTGGGCATGGTTATCAACTCTTTAACAGACGGAAAATCGTCGCATATCCCGTATCGAGATTCAAAACTTACGCGCATTTTACAAGAGTCTCTTGGCGGAAATTCCCGGACGACCCTTATCATCAATTGCTCGCCAAGTAGCTATAACGATGCGGAAACGCTAGGAACACTGAAATTTGGTATGCGAGCGAAGTCGATCAAGAACAAGGCCAAGGTCAACGCAGAACTTAGTCCTGCAGAGCTCAAGGCAATGCTCAAGAAGGCTCAAGGCCAAGTTGTGACATTCGAGACCTACATTGTCCTTCTTGAAGGCGAGGTCCAACTATGGCGGGCGGGAGACCAGGTACCTAGAGAAAAATGGACAGCAGCTCTAGAGGGCGGCCCCAGCACAAGAAGGAAACCGGCCGCACCTCCAGCACGGGCGCAAACACCCTCAAGGCTAGACGCTATGAAATCTCCAGATCCACCCTCACGGCCAGATTCCAGATTAGACATGGAAAGATCAAGCACACCAAGCATCCCACTAGAAAAAGACGAGAAGGACGAATTCCTTAGACGGGAAAACGAACTTCAAGATCAGGTTGCAGAGAAGGAGTCGATGCTCAACAAAGCTGAAGACCAACTCAAGACCGCCAAGGATGAGCTTCAGTACTACAAAGAGCGGGACTCCAAATCACACAAAGAGAAGGAGCGACTGCAGCTCGAGCTAAACGAGACGAAGATGCAGATCGAAAAGATCAGCTTCGAGGGCAAGGAGGCAGTCATCACGATGGATGCGTTCAAGGAAGCCAATGGTGAACTCACAGCTGAACTTGACAAGGTGAAACAACAACTTCTAGAAGCCAAGATGAACGCACATGAGTCCAGCGCTGCACTAGACGAGAAGAAGAAAAAGAAGGCGGAAGCTATGGCACAAATGATGGCAGGCTTCGATCTTGGTGGCGAGGTGTTCAGCGAGAATGAACGTAGTATCAGGAAAATCATTGAACAGCTCGATGCTCTGCACAAGATGAGCTCTGCCGGCGAAGCGGTAGCACCAGATTCGATCCGAGAACTACGAGAGAAGCTTGTGGAAACTCAAGGCATCGTACGACAGGCGGAACTGTCGTTGACCACCCGAAACGAAGAAGAGAACATTCACATTCGACGCCGTGAGGCTCTTGAGGCGCGCGTCCAGAACCTGCAACAATCCTACGAGGAGCTCATCGAACGGAATCTGACAGAACAAGACACTGCTGAGCTAAAGGACCGCCTAGCAGACGCCTACGGTGCCCACCAAGAAGGCAATGCTGAGCTTGTGGAGGAGATCAGGCTCGATGCGGTGCGGAAGTTGGAAGAGAACCAGAAACTGAAGGCGGAAGTGGAAATCCTTCAGCAACGAATTAAGAGTGGCGCGATCGCAAATGGAGCTGCGAGCGGTATTAACGGCAAGACTGTGCAACAGCAGATCGCGGAGTTTGATAACATGAAGAAGAGCCTAATGCGGGACTTACAGAACCGGTGTGAGCGGGTGAGTACATTCCTTTCCTGTCCCATTACCTCTACGTACGGTATGACAGTACCATTATACTAATTAATGCGCAACGTAGGTCGTCGAGCTCGAGATCTCTCTAGACGAGACTCGCGAACAGTACAATAATGTGCTCCGTACCTCCAACAACCGCGCTCAGCAAAAGAAAATGATGTTCCTAGAACGCAACCTCGAGCAGCTAACCGTCGTGCAACGCCAACTCGTCGAGCAGAACTCCTCTCTTAAGAAGGAGGTTGCCATCGCAGAACGCAAGTTGATTGCGAGAAATGAGAGAATACAATCTTTGGAGTCATTGCTTCAGGATTCACAGGAGAAACTCACAGCTGCGAATCATCGGTATGTGGAGATCGCTTTTTACAATGACCATCTCCCTTCCCTCGACCCTTTCGTAGAGCAAGTAAACGTCTCTCGCAGACGTCGCGCTCCTATAGGCATCGAGATTCCCTGCCTGTCTTCGACCTCAAGAGTTCCTTCCTCTCCCACCCAACAAAACCAACCCATTTCCCCTGCTTTTAATTCCACATCCCCAGAAGCTAGTTACATAGATACTAACCCACCTCACAGATTCGAAGCCCAACTCACAGCCGTGAAAGAACGTCTCGAGGCCGCAAAGGCCGGCAGCACACGTGGTCTCGGCTCACCCACCGCCGGCGCATCATTTGCGTTTGGCGGATCGGGTGGCCCGAGGATCGCGAAACCACTGAGAGGCGGAGGCGGACCAGTGCAGGATGGTCCGGCACTACCGGTGTTGGGGCAGTTGCAGGCACAAGAGAAGGGTGAGGGTGGGAAGAGGACAAGTTGGTTTTTCAATCAGCGGTAGAAGATATAAGGGACCCGCTGGCGTAGCTTTATAGGCGCCAACGATGGGCATGAGGGTTTGGATATGTTTAATGTCTGCATGTGGGATGTCTTGAGCCTTATAGGAGTAGTGCGGGTGTTCATGGTAAGACGGTTAGAGTTTGGTTGGTCATGTGCCCTCTCATCTCATCACGCAACATACTTACATGGATTGATGCGTAATGACTGACTGCATCTGTGGGACTTTAGCTGGAATTTTCCCATTTGATTTTGGTGTGTTCATATCCCCAGGTTGTTCTCTTCGTGCTGTGATAGTTGTAACACTATTCGGAGATACTCAAGTCCGTGTTGGGTCATATGCCATGCTACCGGCCACAGCAAGTGAAGGAGAACTAGTGCATGCGTCGTTTGGAGGTTTGGTTATTAACAAGCTCATTGCATAAGCTACGCAGGATAATCACTTTACCTGGTCCATCCAGCGCAAACAAGATAGGTTAAGTCTAGCCAACAATCCGCTACAGATGATGGCTATGCATGGCTACAATGCACTACAATCTGCTAAACAAACCATCCACTGCTTAGACAGTCATCCTCGTTATCTTCAAAAGTCTCACAATATGTACACCACATGCAGATTCTAAGTTCAGCTCATCGTTATAGCGAGCTAAAGGCAGCACTTCTAGTAAGTATTCAATCAGCACGTGTGATACGACTGGTGCAGCTGATATGACGGCAGTGCTGTGGTAGGGATACTCATTTCTTCAGTTTTGAAATGTGTATATTTTAAGCATCTAGCTACTGGGCTTCCTTGTACAGATCCCGCGAAGTGGGCGCCCGCCAGGTCGTGTTACATCGTCGTCTAGTCATCATAAAGACTCGTATCTCAACATGTGGTTGGAATACATTTCGTGATCACTTCAGCAGTGCGGCAACTCGCAGGGCGCCACTCACATGTGCTCGAATGGCGCGGTACTTGCAGCGCTCGTTACTCGATGGCGGTGGTTACGCCGTTATGCTCGTCGGCTACAATTCTTACTCCCTCACTCTCCTCAAACTCATGAGGCTGACAGTGGGGTAATAATAGGATGTAGGTTTAGTTATCGAACTTTTGTCGCCTCTTGCAAAAGATGCGCTTGAACGTAATATACAAAGCGTGAACATGACGTGATAGACGTGATAGAGGGATGCGCGCGAAACCAAAGCCCTGCTTCGCGAATAGACTTAACGTGACTACAACAGCTTCTTATTTACCCTGTTTCTCCTTAACTTCAAATATCGCCAACCCAACCAGATACCGAAAACCACAAGCGTAAGCGGGATAGTGGTTGCCGGTAGAATCCACCACGCCTTTGACACGTTCAAACCATTTACCCCGTAGTCAAAGAACGTAGTGCTAAGAATCGCAGATATGAATGTCCCAGGCAGGAACAGCATCGTGACGGCAGCAATTGTAATCATAGAAGCAGAATCACGTTGAGTCTGTTCAGCAACTTTGGCAGTCGATGCCGCGATTTGTGTGTTGGTTTGTGCCTCGCGTTGGTTGACGAGATGGAACAACTGTATGGTTATGTTAGATCATTGTTAATGAACACTGGGAGTAACATACGTACGAGGTTGATACGGATGTTTGTACGGTCTCGATACACAACAGTCCAGCGTGCATAGTTATCGCACTCTGAGATGAGCACTTCTAAAGAGTCGCATAGGTCCGTGGTCTCGTCGAGCTCCCAGTCGTGTTTTGCGTCTCTCAGACTCTGCCTATATCTTTTGTACGCTTTTTTTAAGAACTGGAGCTGTGCATGTATATCAAGACAGTCCTGTCCTAATGTGTGCCAGTCTCGAGAGAGACGATGGAGCTCCCTACTTGATTTGTCGAAATCGATGTCTCCATGCTCGTATTTCCGTTCCTATACGCATGTTGATTAGTGATTCGGACTAATAGCGTTTTGGGGTATCCATCCTACATGCTCGATAAGTCGTTCCCGTCGCTGCCCGATCGTATACTGCCATTCCTTTAAACAATCATCCGCACACAATGCATTGAGGAAGAAATCGCGGTATAACAGGCTAGGTGTCTTATTGAGGTATGCCTTGAATCGCTCAAGAGCATTTGATGGGTAATTGATGCAAAAGTAGGTTCGAAGATGACGTGTGCGAATGAATTGGACGAACCCAGAGCCTGTATCCCACCCACAAAGGTAACGGTAAGCAACTTCTACAGACCTAAAGTCAGTTCGAAGAGACAGTATGAGCAAACGAAGAATGCGAGTAGGAAAGATTTTCAAAGTACCAAACGAGGACATCAATTTGTCATCATCATTATGCTGAAAACATTGATTGCCCATTTTCGCCCAAGCGCCTTCGGAGTTGAAAATATGGGATAAAATTACTGCTGAAAGACCAGCTTTCTGCAGGATGCGTAGGGTGCTTGGCTGGATACTGAAATTCCCCGGTAACCAGCCGGTATTTAAGCTTAATGTATTGATGAAACTGAATGGATGATTAATGATAAATATCGTTACGGAAAGACACAAGACATACATCATACGAACATGTCTTTTATGCCCATTACCTAGATTTTCGGGCTCGCTCTGCGACGTCCCAATGCGCGTTAGCTAATTCGTAATAGGGCTTTTTTGTTAAATACTTACAGCCAAAGCTTCCTTTAGCTCACCATCTTCGACATTATACTTCCAATCTAGTTCCCTATTAGCGCCGTTTCTTGTCCATACTATCCACATCTCTCGACTTTCTTACCTAGATCGGCGTCTCGTCCAATTAAGATATCAACCCTAGCACTATGATTCTGCCCCAGCTCATTTTGTGCCAATCCCCACGCCAGAAGTGACTGATCTTCTAGCTCAGGATGTTTTGGGTCCTCCAGTACAGTATCGGTATGTGTCAGCGTGTAGTCATGCGGTATAGATCTGGTGGGCCAATGTCTCCAATCGAGATTGCGGCGGATGCGATCTGTTCTGGGGACCGATGCCATTGTGTATCCATACGCAAAAATAAGAAATTGAACAGAATGACCCAGGTACCAAGCTTCTGTGAAGCGGCATGCACAGCTTAAGATGCAAGATGTCGTGGAAGAAAAACGAGAGATGAGGTCGCGAGCTGAGATGGGAAGGCTAAACAGCTAAACCTAGCTGATATTAGCGTTCCCCAAGTAACTACCTGGGAATGTTTGATTCATAGACGAATACGAAAAGTAAGCATGGGGCAGTTTGGCAATAGGGCTAGGTATACACATTTCAACATATTTGTTGTACCGGAACTGTAATTAGGAACTGGTTATCATGCTTTTTCCCTATTAACTCACGTATCAAAACGAATCGGATTTATCTTTAGCAAAGATTCCACTGTTGAATGCATGGCACGAGATTTAACGCCCATAAAATCGGATGGCAAAATTATAGAGGATCAAAGTAGAACATGGTTTTCTGATTGAATCCCAGTAAAACGCACAGACCATGAACGTCCAAGCTCACCTTGCACCTCGATAATTCACAACGCATCCCTCAACATGCCATTCATCATATTTCACATCTACCGATGCAATGAGCGGAGCAGAAACAGGGACCCAGGATGAATTCGCCCAACCGCAGCTCCCAACGCCTGCGCAATCCCCGTCGCCCTCCCTTGCGCCATCACTGCTTCCCGACCGCTTCATCGACGGCGTAATAGCCAACTCGGACTACAGCGGATCCCTGAGCACCGGCGCAAGCACAACCTCCAGTAGCCGCCGCCCGAGTTTCAGTAATGACGAGGCTTTTGTGTCGGAGACGAGTGCGAACGAGAGGATGCGGCCTCTGCCATCTCCGCTGAAAATCAAAAGACCTGGAGACAGTAGGAGGAGGAGCAGCGTCTCGGAGCATGACAAGATGCTCAAGCTCAGTCCTAAGCAGATCATGGATCTTACGAGCGAGCCAGCAAGCCTACCTACGAGAGCTGCGACGCCCATAATGGAGGAGGGAGAGACACCGGAGGAGGAACACAAAGCGATGGGCTCGGAAGCAAAGGAGAATAGCAAGGGCCCGGGCGGTCTTGAGACGGTCGTCGAAGGGAATGGGTCGAATCTTGCAGATTTGGAGAAGAAGGGCATACCGAGGAGTTTTGGGTCAAAGCAGGACGCCGAGGTTGTGGCTGTGAAAACTTCCAACGACTTGAAATCGGATAGGGATATACCGGCGCTCACATCGCCGACAAAGCAGGGACGCCCAGCGATGAGCTTGCGAGCTATCTCTACTCCCCCGATGATACGGAGGAAGCAGTCGGCTCGTGGACCTCAGAGCCATGCACCACCACCGCTCAATTTCGAGCACAAAGACAAACCAATGGGTTCAGCCATGAAGCCCTCGGTGGCTTCGGACAGACATCGGGATGCTATTTCGCCAACAATGGCTTCGATGCCACTGCCGCCTTTATCTATGCCCACATTTCTTTCGCTCGAGCTTTCCGCTGATCGACCGTCTCCACTGTACATATATCGACCAGCAGCCGATGACTTCCCCTATGAGTCGTCGAAAATTAAATACGAACGCCTAGTCAGCTTTCTGTTTCTGCCGCCGAAGTTGGAAGGGATTCTGGGGTTTGGTGCGCTGGCATGTTTGGATGCTTGGATGCACATCCTCACTATCCTTCCGTTGCGGTTCATTCTGGCTGTCTTCATACTTTTCAAGTGGTGGGGATCGCTAGTTGCGAAGGAGTGTCGCGATGTGGCAAGATTCGTTTGGAATGGGATGGGACGAGTGTGGCGAAGAAGGAAGAACATAGAAGCTCCCACACCGTTGATGACACCAGCTGAAGAGCAGCCTCCCACTTTTTCGAACCTATCACGAGGACCATCCGTTTCTGTCAGGCCTGAGATTACAGCCACGCGAGCGAACGGAACATCAGGAACATATTTCTCTCTCCCAGAGCCAAAAGAGAAGCGCACACGCAGTTCGCGGTATCGACATCGAAGAACCAAATCCACACCTTCAGCTTTGCTCCCAAGCCACAAGGCTGACATCTTGAAAGGACTTTTGGTTATCATAAGTTGTGCAATTCTTATGCGCTTTGATCCCAGCAGGATGTACCACGGAATTCGGGGACAGTCAGCCATTAAGTTATACGTCATTTACAACGTTCTCGAAGTGTGCGATCGCCTCCTGGCAGCCGTTGGCCAAGATGTTCTCGAGTGTCTCTTCTCCCGTGAAACACTGGATCGCAACTCGGACGGCAGGAGTAAGATCATTCGACCATTCTGGATGTTCGTCCTCGCCTTGGTGTACAATGTCTCTCATGCCACGGCGCTGTTCTATCAAGTTATTACACTTAATGTCGCAGTGAACTCTTACTCTAATGCACTCTTGACTCTGCTTCTGTCAAACCAGTTCGTAGAGATCAAGGGCACTGTGTTCAAAAGATTTGAAAAGGAGAACCTTTTTCAGATCACTTGCGCCGACATCGTTGAGCGCTTTCAGCTCTGGCTCATGCTTCTTATCATCGCGATGCGAAATATCGTCGAAGTCGGTGGTCTGACTATGGGAGGTGGTGGGAGCTCCTCTTCATCCTGGACCAGCTTGTTTGCCGGCGCGGGAAATTCTACCGCGGTCCCTCTCAAGGCATCGAGCATTATACCGCGAAGTTTCAATGTCATATTTCCAACCTGGATCGGTCAGGTCCTGAATCCGTTTGTGCTAGTGTTGGGAAGCGAAATGTTAGTTGATTGGCTAAAACACGCGTATATCACCAAGTTCAATCAGACAAAGCCCGAGGTGTATGATAAGTTTCTGGATGTGTTGGCTAAGGACTATTACTCCAACGTACGTACAAATCCCCAATCTATTCTGCACTATCCTATCCTCGTCCAGCAAGACATGCAGACAAAGGTTAACAACGTACACAGGCCTTCACAGACCCCAATTTGACAAAACGCCTCGGTCTCCCTGTTCTCCCTCTTGCGTGCCTTTTCATCCGCGCCGCCATCCAAACATACCACATGTTCATTGCAACTCACATGCCCGCACCCTTCCCTTCCATCGCAACATCACTCACGACGGAGTCTTCATCTACCTCATCCCCTGCCACGACTGCGGCTCTCGCCCACATCGATCAAATCTTCCGCCGTGCCCTCGGTCGTTCATCGTTCGGCGGTGGCGTCGAGACCGACCCTTCCTGGTACGCATGGCGTTCATGGACGCTTGATGACGGAATTGCCTTCTTCACTATGTGCACTGTTTTCCTCGTCGGGTATCTCTTTTTCCTCGCTTTTAAGCTAGCGCTTGGTATGGGATTGCTGAGCATTGCGCGGAATAGGTATGCTGGTATGAAAGCACGAGAGAAGGTAGATACCGAGACGGGAGGTAAAAGGATTGGGGGGTGGGGTACTGTAGATGTGGACGAGGAGAAGAGGAGATGGATCTACAACGATGATCCTGAGACGTTGGCGAGGCTGAGAGAGAGGGACGAGAAGGCGAAGAAGGCGGAGGAGAAAGAGAAGGAACGGGGGGTTAGCTTTGGGCATGTGAGTCGGTATGCTATGGTTGCTAAAAGGATTTGGTAAAGTAAAGATAGTATCTACCTAAGAATTGCAAATCAAAATTCGGAATAATTGTACTTGCGTAACTGGACCCTGTGACTGTTGAACAATGCTAATAGGTAGTACTACTTTCTTTCGGATTCCTGAGTTTTGGAGACTAGCTGTCTGTCTAGAACAAATAGCGATTCCAATGTGCACGCCGTCACCTGGCAACTTTCTCCTTATTTCGCGATTAATCAATAATAGGAGGGATTCAGGCACACCGTCCGTTACTACATTCACTTTGAAGTCCTCTTCTGCCAACCGCGACTGACCAATCGAATCTCATGCTAGCGGTATGAAGGCACTACCAGCATTGACGAGCCTCTCCGCTTCTACACCTTTTCCCTCTCCATCCTCACTCTCTATATCTGCTCAACTTCACGAAATCTCTTTGCCGCAGACTTGTTGACTCCTAAGCTGGCGATACAAAAACACTGCCAGCATTAGTACTTCCAATACCTTATTTTCTCTATACGATTGCCTGTAAACCACGGTCACATGCTTGCTGAACCTCATGCAATCTCTCCACGGCATCATCGACTGGGCTACTACCAAATTACAACGCCACGGAGTTTAGCAGCCTCAAACCTCAATCAAGCCAATCCGAGGACTCCTCTATATGAGTGAGCTCTTCTCAAGTTTTAACAGTCTTACCGGTCTGCTAACTAAACGCCACAGGTCTGGAGGTCTCTCGGCAGGCTTTGAGTCAGCCCACTAGAGTGCCCAGAGGCGAATGTTCAGCTCTAGCTGTATATAGCCCCCTCTTTACGTAGAAATCACACCAACCTTATTACTCACTACCACCTTCTAAAATCATCTCCTAGCACTACTGATGACTACTGATGACTACTGATGACTCTACTGACCGATCGACCACAAAAGTGTCGCTCTACCATCAAGTAACAGACCCTCTAGCTCCACCTCAGTCTGCGACTGAGATGGAAGCTTAGCTCTAGGGCTGGTTTAAAGCCACCCGCAAACAACTCAGTACAGATCAACTCAAAATTCGAGACCTCAGTGGCGAGATTTGCAGCATAAGCAATAGACTACTCGCTGTCTGGAAGGAACTCGGTGTAGCTCAGGCCATGATTCGGTGTCTCTATAGTGAATTTTGCACCAATAACCATGAAGCTTAAGAAAATCGCAATCAATTTGATACATGTCAAGACCAAGTTAATGACCTCAACGGTTATGCTCGTCGCGCTCAAGGAACTAAGTGTCATGCAATTTAGTGGCCTACAAGATATAGAAGACCCTCTTACCATCACAAAACCACGAGACAGTTCCGTCTACCTTCGGTGCTTCTTCGGTGTCCCAAAGCGCCGATTTAATATAAGCCTGATACGGGGAGGTGTGAAGAAGGTACTTTATATCACTATAGACAATTAACTGAGTTTTCTACTACCTTCCACTGTAGCCCCAACTGCTTACACGTGCTAGGGAGTAAGACAGGTGAAAGCTATTAGAATACTGCTCTTTGCCTAGAGTTAAATTTCTTAGCGCAGTCTATTTGCGTAACTGTGCGGGCCACTCTGCTACATTTATCCTCTTGGCACACTAGCATCGACTGCTTAAACATGGCATGGTATCCTTACGTGCATAGAATATCTAATGGATATGAAGCAAATTAATATGTATGCATGTGATATTAATAACTTTTGACGGAGTTTTAACGAACACTAAGTTCTAAATTTCTTCCGCCCTAAATCAATACCTTGAAGTAAAACTGCAGTCATCCTAGATTTTAACATCTAGATCTTACTCAAAGAGCTAACCTGATAGAAAGAAAGCCTTTCTTCTTAAGAACTTCTCTTTTAACCCCAAGTGCCACCAAATATACCGAGCAAGAGCACATAATAATGCACAACAAACAATCCGATCTGTTCTAGGCGGTGAATCTTTGAAGATACCAGATCACCTTCCAATTCTCTAAGGTAGTGACTTGTTCTCTGGTTATTTGGACCTAACCTACCGGTCAGTTCAATCAAATACTGCAAATAGGCGCAAAACACGCCAACGTCGGCTAATACCCGCAGAAAACCTGATTGTGAAGCATCGAAGCTCACCAATAATCACGACAAGAATAGCGATCATGACGGAACTTCGCACTTGCAATCTACTAGGACGCCGAAATAGTGTCAACGGGCTAATACTCAGTATATACATAACATCAATGTCCATATCCCTATCACAGACCAAGAGGAAAACAACTTGTAGCATTTGATTTTAGTAAATGCGCGAAGTGATAACTTATTTGGCTGGTTTTTCGACAAGCACAATGCGGTGGCCTCGAATCCTGAAGGAGAGCATTACAGCCAGAGTCATACTTAGAATCTCATCCATTTGGACAACATTAGAGATGATGACGATGAGGAAGAAGTAGATACTCAAAATTTTCAACCTATAAAACGATGGAGAGTGTTCGGAATCGTATTCCGAATCAAGGGCGATGTAGACAATCCAGCTAAGGGGGGATATGTCAAAGGTATGACATACCCTGGAATTATAAGTAATTATTTGCGTCGTCGGTTGGTGGATTCATGCCAGAAAAGAATCAAGAAGCCCAAATAGGATAGGGCACTTGTAGAATAAGGAAATAAAGAAGAAAGGCGATGGGTATATAATGGTTAAGCTGGGTTATATTAAGAGTGAACATTACTTGTTGGTGGCCATGCATTTTGAGCTACCGGAAGAATTGTTTTCGATAGAATAAGAACCTAATCAGATATTCAATCATGCACGTGAAGGTAATTGAAGGTTACGTGTTTGAAATGATAGGAAAATATCTGCTCTAACAAAAATGTTCCTGCCTACTCACGTAAAGCTTAGTTGCACATTTAGGTCATACGGAAGATCATCAAATATAGTTTCAGAGATTTAATGCATGAAATAAGTGGCATTCATACGACGAGAAAAATGAGTGGCTTCTCCGGCTCCTGCCACAGTAAATCTATATACAAAATCTGGGAAAATAAATACAGGAAGAGAGGAGAGGAATGTATAAGTGTGCAACAGTTTCCAAGTTAGGTTCTAATGTTTGAGTGCAACATCAGCGGCATTTGCTCCTGGGAAACTCCTGGCGGGGTCAGTTGTCTAACAGGTGGGGAGCTTGGCGAGCTTTCCCTGGGCTCCAAGGCAAGCGTCCTGGGTCTCCAACTCAGGGGATTCGCCAGAGGTGACCTTCTTGTCGATGCCCTTGAACTCCTGGCAGACCTTCTTAGTAACTCCGCACGAGCCGGTGATGGTCGCAGTGTCGCCGTACTATTAGCTATGTTAGTGATGGGGCGAGGCATGGTTGGGAAGAGAAGGCGCTTACGTTAGAATTGATACCAACGACGTCGCTAGTGATACCGTTGGCGCGAAGGTTCTGAACAATGACCTTGCGGGGTCCTCCGTTGCCGGAGCAGTTACCACATGAGCGGTAGACCTTTCCAACAGAGACGACAGTGTAGTCCTTAATGGTAACTGTGCCCTTTCCGTTGTGCTGGACAACCTTGTCCTTTGCATTCGCAGCTCCGCCTCCCTGGATGAGAACATTACCCGAGCCGAGGAGAGAAATGGCATCTGTCATTATCAGTAAATGAATGTCTAATTGGATCAGGATGGAAAGAAACCTACCCTCGCAGACGTCACGGAACCAGACGTTGGTAAGAGTGCAGGCACCCTTGCAGTGGACGCCCTCAATTTGATTGACGCCGATGATGACATTGGAGAGAGTGGCACCGTCCTCGAGGAGGAACACGATTCCATCATTGCCGTCAGGCCCGTCGTCGCACTTAACGCCACGATCATACTCTTTGTTGCCCATATCACGAACGCCAGAGATGGGAGATGCAGAGCTCAGTGACACAATATTGCCAACACGGGTGGGAATGTTAAGCGTCTGCGAAGCAGCGAGGGTAGCCATGATGGCAGTAAGTGCAGCGGTGGAGAAGTGCATCTTGATGATTGGGAAGTTAAGGAACTTGTGTGTGGTTTGAGGTGTAAGAGGTGATTGTTATGCTGAATGAAGCTGATGAAGGGATAATTATTCTTGGGAAGGGAGTTGGCCGTCTTTATACATACGCGGTCTCTACTACTCCTGTACTTCTGCGCCAGAGCGTACACCGCTCCTGTAGAATAAGAGGCCGACGGACTAATCTACCGTGAATATATTGCCCTATTCCCCCGGTCGCTGTTACTTACTCTCATTTTCTTCGCCAAGATA
This sequence comes from Herpotrichia juniperi, assembly GCA_014905255.1. Lineage (NCBI taxonomy): Eukaryota > Fungi > Ascomycota > Dothideomycetes > Pleosporales > Melanommataceae > Herpotrichia > Herpotrichia juniperi. The sequence goes on along the minus strand of BLYF01000022.1, from coordinate 1,230,949 downwards.
ACATTAGAGTGAGAGCTAAGGCGGACTACAATGCGTGTTCCATCAATCAAATGCATGTTGAAACTTCATATGGCCAGATTCAAGCCTGACAAAACACCAATTAGGATGGTTTCCTTAAATCTCAATGGCAGGGGTTAGGGCCGCGCGGAAGCCGAGTGTAGTGGCCAGAGGCGGTGGCAAAAAACTATGATAAAAATGTAAATCAAAATAACGTTAGTAGAAAAGACGCATGTCCAAACATCTGAACACGAATCTACAACATCATGAGGGTCGTACCTTGGTAGTGAGGTAATTTGGGGGAGGGGGAAGGTGTAACAGCTCTTGCTCCAAGGAGGATTAACGCATAAAATGGAGATCCCCTGATGAGAAAGGCGGACGCCTTGGCAGACGCATCTTGGCATATCGGTGGGATTATGGAGCTCCTGTTGTTTAAGGCACTGTTTGGTAGTCTAGGGCAAGTGTCAAATATCTAGACGGCACGGACGTGGTAGGTGCTCAAAGATTATCAAGGAGCCCCTGCCAGGTACAGTCACGTGAGTCACGTGAGGACCCGAGAGTTCAGAAATCTCGTGCTGGAGGACCCCCTTAGTGAGATTCCTCAGATATTCACTGGCCGTAGGGCTCAAAAAGGCGTAGAAGTTGCCTTTATAGATTACCCTCGTGCTAAAATCCACACCTAATCCTCTTCCTCTAGATTGAGCCCGACGCGGTGCTCCATCCCTGCTTGCCCTAGTTGAAATCTCACCGAAACAACCAAACAGGGCCCTATCTCAACGCCAAGATCCTACTGGGCCATCTTTCGGTCGCAGTAAGCCAAGTTAAACCGAACAGTCGCCCCATTTTATTACTAGTTTCCCACTGGCCTAGTTTCTGTTGCCAATATTCCACTGGCCAGTTTTCCACCAGAGCAACCGAACAGTCCCGAAGTTCCCACCTCCTAAATTTATGGCTCGTGCAACAAGAGTAAAGAACAGGATAAAAAGGAAATTATTTGATACTTGAAAAGTAAAATAAGAGCAGTACGTAGGGCTTTACTAGCAAGTTTTACGAGGATATTTTTGCGCGTGGTATTTGTGTTGCTGCTGCTGTTGGTAAAGTAGTTTCGGTAGGGACTCAAAATATAAGAGATCCTTGGTAAAATAACCTTATATGCCTAGAAACAGCATAGCCCCCTAATTGCCAGCACATAATTTATACTGCAAACGTAGGGGCAATATTGCACCGAAAAAAACACGTACAAAGCTTCCTCGCCTTTTTCCGCTGCTGCACTACACTCTTTATTAGCGGAAAATCATACTAAGCCTTTGCATTGTAAACGTTCACTACATAAAAAGCGCTAGAATCTTTGATGTTGCGCTGTATAATATTCCTACGCCTTCTAAAATGAGATAGGAGAAGTTATCCTACAATAATGCACTATATTCTAGTTTTTTTGGCTGTGATAACATTATTGAACCCTCTCTCGGTGAAATCTAATCCGTGCACGATGCTTCTGCATTTTCTCTAGAAGTCTCCAGTGACACATCCAACTAATCGCGTAAAGGGATAGAAAAACTGTTTTGAAATTCTTCCGAAGCCTCCCTGCTTGGAGGAGCTGGAAGAATAGGGCTTAGGTAGTAAAGATTCTTTGTCAGGATCTTGTTTGCTGCGCCTTGCTTTCGCTTTTCTGGTGGGGTCTGATGTTAAAAAATTATGTGGTGAATAATTTTCAAGAAGGAAGTCTGAAATGTTGAGAGTTGATTTCAGGCATTGTAAAATGAAAATAACAATTCTTTGAGCTTAGTGCTGCTATTGTACTTGGGTCTACAGTTGACAGTAAGAATATTCTCTGTATTAAACAAATAACACGTATGCCCGTAATGGTTCTGCCTATTAAGAGAGCACATTGAAATTCTAGTTGCTTATATATTTTTAAATTTGATTGAAATAAGAGCACACACAGATATGACCGTTTAGAGAATTCTCAACTCGCCCTTGCAAGAGTCTAGTTGTTTCCCCTCGTCAACTACCCTAGGGTTGCTCATGCCAAGGAACGAGAAATTGCATATTTATTATTACTTACAAACCTGAATACAGAAGCGTGATGGGGTATTGCAACATTACCACAAGAAGGAAATAAATGCTAAGGCCCAAGCGCTTGATCATGGTGTGAACTATATCGATAGTTTCATCCCTAGTATAATAGTACACAGCTCCAACAGTAGCCTCAATAGCATTTGTGCTACATACACAAATACCTATCTTAATAACCATTCTCAGCCAATCAGAGTGCAACGGAAGGCTTCATTCTGTTTATAGATTCAGTAAGCGCACACTCGAACTATACTTTTCGCCATTTCGTTTAGCTAAGCATAAAATTCGAACAAAAAACGGCGTTAGACTTTGCCCGAAAGAAGATCGTCAAGACTTAGGTCGTGCGAGGTTGCTAATCAGGGTTGAAGTGAGGGAATCATTGATATAACAGCATTACGGGACTACATCTACTTCATAAATCTTTTCTTAATATCTAGAATCCACGTAAAATCTTTGATCTTTGCTCCTTCGAAAACCCCTCTTGGCTATATTAGGTTAGTCTAAATTGCTGCAGATTTTGTTTCAGGACTTACCGCTTCCCCAGGTCCTGGCCTGGGCGCAAGCATCATCATTCGATGCTGCACATACTCCTCCTCTCTTAAGTCAATTTCATCCCACATACTACACCCGACCTTCCTTGGCCTTTGCTCAAGCACATCCAAACTCACGAACTGTTCTGAATACCATTCGCCCTCCCTTCTTGGCCTGGTTTGCAACAACATGAACGGCTTGCTTCCTTTCCCTCCAGATACAAATATCGAGTCCGGTTCCTGAAAATCGCTCTCTTTACAATTGTTGTAAAGTATCATCTGGATATCGCGAATTTCCGCGATACGCTTATCTGGCCCATCCCATTCGCGTCGTTGCCATGTGTATATTACTTCTGAAAGCTCAGGGCGATGCCGAAGCAACGTCGCGGCTTCCCGGACTGAGATCACTACGCCCCAGCCCGGTATGTTGTACGGAGCGCGGGGGTTCGCACCGAATTGAAGGAGCACTTTTACGGCTTCGAAATCACTGTTGTGAATGGCGATACCGAGGGGTGTGGTTTGTACGGTAGACATTATCCCTTCTAATATGCTCTTCTGTAGGAATTTGGTGCGATGTTTGGAGTAAATGAGGGCGAAAGGCATAATAGAAGATATTGTTCGGCGCATGCAGGATTGGTGGAAAACATTTTCGCCTTGGAGTTGAATGCTAGCTCCATGATCCAGAAGCATCTCGAAGGCTTCTTCGGAGGCCATGCATCCAGCCAGTGCCAAAGGGGTGCAATGATCCGTGTCCTCGGCTTCAATATGAGCTCCATGCTTCAGGAGAATAGCAATGAGAGGAGAAGCGTTGTAGATCGCAGCCTCGTGGAGAGCTGTCCTCCCATCTGAATCTCTGGTGTTCAAGTCGAAAACTGTTGGATAGTGCTGCAACAAAGTTCCTAGGAGTAGTTCGCAATTTTCTCCCTCACGAATCCAGAGACGAGCAAAGCGGTGGAGAAATGGTAGCCCATTTGCGTCGAAGCGCGGGGTGATATGTGCACCCTTTTCGATCAAGAGCTCTGTAAGGTAAGGCACCAATAGTGCCGTCCTGTATTGTACGCTCGGGGTCATAGTCTGATACAATAGAAGATCAAGCAGAATTGGGCCTTCCCCGACAAACTCAAGAACCGTATCTAGTGTCCTACGGGCTGCATCTGCAATTGACTCGCCATATAAAATCGCTCGCTGGTGCTCAACAATCATCTGTGGCCCCAAGCCGTAAATAATCTCAAACGCAGTCTTACTTGGTCTCCCTTCGGCTTCATTCAGCTCGTCGATCGGGCCAATGAACTCTAGAATTTGTCGGACGATGTCAGTTTGAAACAGCGAAACAGCGCGGCAGAGCGGCGTTATCTCCAACCCAGAGAATAAAGGATCAGCACCGACGGCTATCAGACTCTGGGCTGCTTTGAGACTTCCAGATGTAATGGCCCAGTCCAATGGTGTTCCCTCTAGGACCAGATGGCAGCCTTCGTCAACACACGAGCTAGGCCCATTTGACACCGCATTCGGATCCGCACCACATTCTATCAAGTTTCGAGCAAGGCTCTCCATATGACAGTCAGGGATCTTGTAAAGAAGGTGCAATGGAGTGCTGCCGTAGTCCAGATCGCGCTCATCGACCTTGCAGTACCGAGACAGATACATTGCCGCAAGAGCATATCCATGTCTGCATGCGGCCCACAACATATTTGAATGAACATTCTGATTTGGGAAATCCAGTAAACAATCCGTCTGCGAGGTAATTTCTTCGATAAGGGACTCATCGTAAATCTCGTACGCAGCTTTGGTCAACAAGGCCTCGAAATGAGATAAGATGGTCTTTGTGGCTTCAGTCACGGCCATATTGCCGTCGTCTGGAGGAGGGCTTAATAGAACAGCGGTCTTCCGAGAATCTTCTTTGATCAACTGCTGGATCAATCCCGGATCTTTGCGACATCCAAAACCATAAGCCTTGCATAATGCTATCAATAACTTCTTCGAGTTGGACTGTGCAGTTGCCGTATCAGCGTCATCGCCAATGCTACAGACGTAGTCGAAAAACTCCTTTTGTGTTTGCCAGGAGCCCCTATCGTTAAATATCTATAGCATTGTTAGCCATGAGAAAATCTGTTGCAAAAACCGGCAGGGATAGACTCAAAACACCAATGTTGCATAAAAGCGTGTTACTGCAATATGTGATTTGACACTGGTTTTAGGATGCTGGGAAAGGTCTACGAGTTTCATAACGCTGAGAAAAAGCAGTTCTTAATCGTTAAGAGTCGCAGTAGGATTGAAGTGAATGTCGAGGGGTCCCACAGAAAGAATTGAGCTGCTAGTAGATAAACCCCTGGGGGGGGGGCTAATCCATGACTTCGTCCGACTTGAAATAATACACTGACAGGCAAACTTAGCAAAATGCGACCTACCTTAGACAACGTAACAGTTTGCTTCATGGGATGCCATTCTTCCCCTCCCAGAAGCTTGTCTGGATTAGGGTTCTGAGGTTGGGATGCAGGCGAGTCACTTAGAGAGAGTTTCTCAATTTGTCTGTCCAACAGCTGGGTATCAGAGGGCGATTGATCATACTCTTCATGGCTTCCTCCGCTAACCACCAGATTTCTGACCTCTTGGATGATATCATTCATACACACCCTATCCTCTGGCGCACTTTCAACGCAATGCTCAAATAACTTTCCTATTCCTTCCCGGCAACGCTCGTCAATAGTACTAGACTTGGATAGCTCGTTGATGAAGCGCACTTTTGAGGTTTCCCATGCGTCCTGGATATGCAATCCATAGTTCCCAAGCAAACGAGGAACGAACTCGAGCAGTTCAATAGAATCGTCTTGTTGATACTGTGCCACTCTCCAGAACATAAACGCAAAAGCCCACACATCGCATTGCTTTAAGTCTAATATGGGTTTGTTCGTCAAGATCTCGATTGGGATCCATGGCCAAGTACCGTAATACCTCAATCGGTCTTCTGGCGGGTATGTTGGCAAAGTTGACAGGCTGAAATCACTGAGCTTTGCCGTAAGAGCACCATCATTACTATGAAAGATCAACACATTCTCAAGTTTAAGATCACCATGCGTGAAACCATTGCTATGCAAAGCTTCTAGCCCCTCAGCGATATTTTGAATGACCCCAAGACGGACAGCCCAGACATGATCCACGTAGAGCATTCTTATCAGGGATCCGACCTCGGCATATTCCATCACGAGGAACGGCAAGTTGTCTTGCGTGCCATAGCCGAGAAGCTCTGGAAACCGTTGAGACCTTCTTAAGGTTGGATGGAGGCATATTTCGAGGTCGTTCTGGAGCCCGCGGATCTTGTTGAGGGTCTGCTGTTCACTGCTGACCTGTGATAATAATTAGTCTATCCTCATGAAACCTCATACCCGCGATCGAGAATACTTCTTCATGGTGAATCGACGTCGCTCTCAAAATCCTCTTCACTGCAACTGTCTTGCCGCAAAAGTCCACAGCCGTAACTTGTGAACAGGTGCCCTGCGCAAGGTACTTGCGGTTCTTGAGAGCCTTACTCTGTACAAGAGGAAGGTCACTCTTCAGTGCTGAGAATCTAAATTGGAGCCCTACGGTTGCTATTTGATGCAGCGTAGAGGAGGGTGGGCGCTCTGATGAAGCATGAACCCTAACACGTGCGAAATTTGAGATAAGGGTATGAGAAGAGTCCATGGTGATTTAAAGATCTGGGTCTTTGGTGCCATCACATCGGATTGGTTTTGTATCTTCAACCTTAGTTTTATCTGCACCATAAAGTCTCAGCTGAGATTGACCCCGCCTCTAGCTGAGGTTAACCCCGCATTTAGCTGAGGTTGAACCCGTCTCCAGCTGAGGTTGGCCTCAATTAAAGTTGGCACAGCTTATCTAGATCAGCCACCGCCAAGAGCATTCAGCCCCTCATGACCACTCCGTTCATATATGCGCATTTCTTATCTTCTGATCCCAGGATTGACATACGCAGCTGTCTGACGTTTTCGTACACATCAAGTCTTGAATAGGTTTCCGTGGTGTCAGAAACATTATAAGCTCCAGAAAGCCGTATTCCTATTGCATTTAGTTATTCCACCAGAATACTAAAAGGTAGGCATCAGGAATGGAAGCCCATGTAACGGTATTTACTGACCGCAGAAATAACCAGAGTACCATAAGATATGGTCACCATAGGCGTAGGTGAAGGCCTCGCGATCGCCTCGATTGTGCTCCAACTTGTGGAAGTTGGACAGAATTGCGAGGACTGGGTGAAAAGATTCGGCGCATTTGGAGAGGACTCGACCGCCTTTCAAGTCAGATTCAATCACGAATACCGAAAAGTAGAGGCACTCCAGCATGTAATTGTTGATCCGGACAAATTCAAGCTTGACAAGCCGCTCTTCGAGTTGATGGGTCCGGGGAGGCAGCATGATCTGAGAGTTGTGTTACTATACATTCTCCGCCTTCTCAACAGCTTCAAGACCTTAGCCTCTAAGCACGGAACACCAGAAACAAAAGCTAGAGAAGGAAGTGCTGAACAGATAGAAGCCACTGATTTGAGCGAAACAACTTTGGCGGAAGCTCTTCCCGACCTCATTGAGCGCGAGAGATTCGTTCAAACGAAAACAACCTGGATCAAGAAGGCTCTTTGGGCCTCCACGCGCAAGAAGAAGGCCGAAAGGATACTTTCGGAAATACACGGATGGCTAGGACTGGTGCAAAATGAGATCGACCAATTCTTTTGGACTTTTAAGATTCCCGAGAAGACAAACAAAGGCATTGCTGACAGGCTCAAGTTCCTGGCAGCCGATGGTGACTTGGCAACTCTTTCCCTCAGCAATCCAATGAGAATGAGGCAGTTGGTCCTCCAGTTGGACATGCCTCCGGCCGAGATTGAGGATCCTTTCCCGGATAATCTCAAAATCGATGCAACCAGGATTCAGCTCGCAATCGAAATGCAACCAGGAAGGTACTTTGCCAGTCTCGACGGCCGTTCCGCCATAACTGAATATCGATCCTATACTGCAGAAACGTTTGATCATGTTTTGAGGGGTATTCAAAATCTATGCGCCCTGCTCGCTCTCGATAAGAATGAGCAGTTTCGTCTCCCAAAAGCTGAAGGGCTGTACCATGATGGCGATTCGAACACTGTTCACATCGTTATTCGCGCATCCTCGGTCTACACGGAGGATGCGGCACAGATTTGGTCCCTAAGTCGAATTGTGACTGAAAGCAAGACTTCAGAAGTTCCCAGTATGGAACCTCCACCGTTGGAGGTCCGGATAAAGCTCGCTCAGGATATTGCTATTGCAGTAGCAAAATTCCACTCGATTGGCTGGCTACATCAGGGAATCCAGAGTCGCAATACTGCCATCGCCGTTGACCCGAATGGTGGCCCCTTGTATGGAAATCCGTTTTTGCTCGGCTTTTCCAAGTCACGAGCCCTTCTCGACAGCTCCTTCGTGGATGAAGATCCATTGAATAACCTCTACCAACATCCGGACCGATGGCAACCTGATTCCGCTGTCGCCCATACGCCTATTTACGATCTTTACTCGTTGGGAGTTATCTTGCTTGAAATTGGACTCTGGAAAGGAATAACAGATATCTTGAAGACAGCTCATGTAAACCAAAAATTTGACATCAAGAGTTGGAGAGGCTCAGCCGTGCGGGACTTTCTTCTAAATTGGACGCCTCAGCTAGGTTTCAGAGCCGGATCCACATACCAGAAAATTGTCGAGGTGCTGTTAGAGTCGAAGCGAGAAGACCAGGATACTTCCAACTGGCAAACATTCCCTCCTGATCGAAGGATCCTTCACGTCGTTGCGGCTTTGAGTGGAATATGTGCAAGTATGGTAATAGAACCCGGAACAATCGAAAGTAGTTTTTAAAGAGTCATTGATTTTACGTTAAGATCGATTGCCGTTTTGATAGAGAAAATGGTAGCTCGGCCTAGGGAATTAGAATCCAGAGAGGATGTTTAGTTGGTATCTGATAAATGTTGATTTTAATTCTAATTACGCAAAACTAAAGCGTCCCATAACTTTCTCCACGGCAATAGATTCTAGTGACAAGGGCGTGACCAGTTCGTTGAGGAGCTGCAGGTTGCTTTAGGTCTTTAGCTTGACTCGTTGCTCGCTTCGACTTGGACCTCCCAGATCGAGCGACAGAAATAATTGACAGCGTAGAGATAAGTAGAGGAGGGGATCGTGTATGAGTTGGGCAAAGGAATTAGGTGAACTAAGAGAGAGAACATCCACGCCCACCCCGAAATTTCCAGCTGCGCGCTTTAACCTCTATTCTTACGAGTCGGTATTCTATGCACTAAGAACCCTACCAACAAATTCTGCCCCTAACTTCTTCACCAGCTACTAGAATTGGGAGCTTAATGCTAGGATCTTAAACTATGTGATAGTTGAGGAAGCTTGAAGGATGCAGAGACGAGTACACGTTGCTTGCCTAGATATGAGCTTTTTGTGTAAACACTATATAGCTATACTTCTAATAGACCTAATTAGGACTGATTCCTCTTATAAAGCTAGATGCTAGATGCTAGATGCTAGATGATGGACATGCTAATACTCAAGGTATATATTGAATACGATAGAATAGTTCCGAAGCCTACTATGGTATCAGTGATCATATTTTGAAGGATATGCTCCAGATCAGGTCTCTATCCTTGAATAACGTACAGCCCTGTTCCGCAAGAATGCATCCGAGAATTCTACGCTCCAGTCCACTCAACTCGATGGCTACCTTGTCTACAACCGCGTCGCGAAGTAATTGATACCGCTACTCTTCCTGATCTACCGCGTGGTCGGAGGCACTACAATTGCCTCTAGGATTGGCTTTGAGTTTGCAATTTTACCCAAGCCAGCGTAGGGGATACTAATGGGAAAAATATGGTCACTGTGGATGTGACGGCGGTGTTTGAAGCGGAAGCCCAAGGAGAAGGCCGAGATAGGGACGTCTTAGATGAGGAGAGGTCGAGCTCGGACTCGGACTCAGATTCAGGAGACAGTTCGACATGAAATGGTTTATTAAATGGATATTTGGATTTGGCGTTTAAATGCTTAATTCTGTGTACTATGCTCCACACTGAATTAGATCAACAACCATCTTAGCTATGTTTACCTTTAGCAACTTAGCGTGCTAAGTGTCGGCACTTAGACACTTGCACACCACATCGCAATAGATATCATTGCAGCGTGCCGACATATGCGCTACGTACTTTTCTAGGCGCAGGGTCTAGAATTCGAGCACTTTGGTCATCTTTTCGGCATCTATCAGAGTGTCCACAGTGTTCGACGGGCCGATCGCGTCGAAACCAAGCATATTGTGGCTGCTCACTTCACGATGCCCCTAGTCCACAGTAATAATGTTGACAATGAAAGTGCAAATGCCAAACGCGAGATCAAAGCGATCACCCAACAACAGCGGGATTATTTTACTCTTCTGCATCTCGAGTATCTTCTCAGAATGCATCTCGAGTATCTTCTCAGAATGCACATAGTCACTTGAAAATCACCGATAGTACATGGTATATCCCAAAGCCAATCCATAGACGAGGCGCTCGTCACACTGAAATTCTATAAGCGGCCGCGTTCGTAGTCCTCACCGTAAATCCTCTGCATGATACCGCATTTCCAGCAAAGATCGGCGTCTTGGCTTGATTCTGTCGAAGTAGTTGAAGAGACAGAAAGAGGCGCATCGTCATCTTGGATCGCATCTCTCTCATCCTCGTCGAGATTGCTCTGGTACCCAGCATCCAAACTCGTTCCTTCAGCTTTAATTTCTTCAAGAAGATGCTCCCACCATATCTCGTCGTCATCGAAAGTGTGATACACCACTCTCCTGCATTGTGTACACAAATCCGGCTCGAGTTCCAGAGGCGTAAAATCAAGCTCGAATAGCTTCAAAAGACTTCCCACAGTCCACCCAAGCGCCACCAGCGGCGCGTGCGTCATCTCCTCAGAAACAAAGTCCTGGATATCATATCCTAAATTGCGAATAACGTGCCTCCATTTCCAAAACGCCGACGATCTCCGCATAGCCAACGACGTCGGCGTATCCATACGCTCCGAATCGTCGCCCCCATACGAAGAAGACGTTATTCCTACACGATGCGGATCCGCGCCATTTCTAAGCAATTCTTCAATTCCCGGCAACACTGCATCAGAAAAGTTCTCCGCAATTCCGCCATGCATAGGTGTATATCCGCCGTCTATAACACTTGCGTGGACAGCATTTTTATCGAGATCCAGCACGCGGCGTAGCAGGTCGACGCTTTCGAGGCTGAAGGTGATGAGCCAGGCCACGAGCTGTGGAGAATGGCTTGCGCGTAGATCGGCGAGGAATCTGTCTAGAACCCATTCGGAGACCTGAGTTGTGGTGCAGAGACCAGTGCATGCGCGCTCGCGCTCGAGGAGTACGAGAACCATTTTCCAGGCTTGTGATTCTTGGTCGGAGAATTCGACGTCGGAGATGAGGAGGCGAAGGGCTTCGATGCGTTGGTGCGGTGGGATGGGGATCGTGCTTGTTATTGTGGCGGCGGTTACCAAGGGTGAGCTGTGATGATGTTAGGATTTTGTGAAAATTGAGGAGGGGTTGTGGATGGTACCACTGCTCATAGTTGCCGCTGGGGAAGTCGAAGGTGAGGGCTTGTCTATTAGATCCAGCTCGTAGTAACGTCTTTATCAGAGCGGTGTTGCAGTGCCAGGAAGCAACCTGATTGCGTCAGCTGGATATAAGTTCGATCAAATCCGTTGCTTTATGGTCGGGCATAAGAAAGAGGGCTCACATGTAGCGGCGTCCAACCCTTCGAGTTGGTATCCCAGGGAGAAGCCTGTCCACTAGCGAACAAGGAGTTCACCGCCATAACATTTCCCTGCTCGCAGAATTCAAATATGAGTGCATTGTCAGGTACTGCGTGGAATGTTTGCAAAGAGTTCTTCCAGGAGGCGCCGTCCTTGGAAACAATAATTTGGAAACCGTACTTGAGACCCCACCACATCAGCCAGCGGTTGGGATAGAATGTGAAGTGTGTCTCTATCATGACACTACTATCGACTTCTCCATTGTTGTCCTCAGTGAACACGAGGTCCTCGACGTAGAATTTATTGGTGTGGAGATAAATTGTTCCAAAAACCGATGAAGTGATTGAGGAATACGTCCCATGAAATTGGTTAACTCCTAGATGTCTGACCCGTCGATTCCTTGACTCGTCCCTCAACCGTGCTGAATCCCGGGCGCTTTCGGTATCCGATCCGGGATTACTATAGCCTCTTGATGTTGAGGTGTCACCTGGCCGCGTATCAGCACCATTTTGGTCGCTTCTCCTTGTCACATCCTCAGTACTGAGTTTGTTTGCCATGCCATGCACTGCCTTATCAATCGCTACCCGCATGCCAGATTGGATCCAGGATTGAGGCACACCAGCAGTGACGCGTCGCATTTCTGTCTGCAGGCTCTCGACATGACCTTGCACGTCGACAGCATCATGAGTTTCAGTCGATACTGTCCCAGATACTGTTTGCGTTGTCAGGTTTGTGAACCCGGTAGTTATCGCAGTCATTGTCTGTTCATGAAAGCGGGCGTGTATTTTCCTGCTATATGTGAGTACAAACATCCCCCCAACGCGTTGATGAGCCAAACATACTCGGACAGATTAAATCGTGCCAGTACTAGAGTGGCCTTCGTTTCGCTTAGCGAAAGTCTAAACTGCATGATCTGGCTGCTTTTGAGGGAGACTTTGAAACTATTCCATGTACGGATTATGCGACTATCCGATAACAGTCCAACCTGATTTTTCGCCATAATTGCAAGTAGCTCATCCATCTGCACTGACACGCTTTGTAGTATCGACGTGAGCATCGGATCTAGGCCATATTCCAGCTCCTTCTGATGAATCTCTTTGATCACGGCCTCCAACAGACGTAGCTCTTGTACCAGGTCGAGAATGTATTTTGGTGCGCCCTGTACCTTATCCCAGAATTCGCACAGGCCGTGGATTTTGTCCAGAAGCTGAACCGAAAGTGAGACAACAGCGAAGGCGCTAGCGACGCCGGAGATAATCTCCATTACATGTGAAGAGAAACTACACTTATGAAGTCGGTTCGATGTTGGTTACACAAGTAGAAGGAACAACGCAGAGCGGCCCCGCACTTGAGGCTTGCTTTTCTCTTGGCCAAATTACATATACAAGCCGGAAGTTCAGACGAGGAGCGGGATGGAAAGGCGCGTGACAATTGCTCAACAAGACTAGCGCAAGTGGCATGATATAAGCACGCGAAAAACTAAAAAGACTAGACACCTAAATCACTCCTGCATCTTTGCACTAAAAACTATCTTAAGTTATTGCAACATTATATAAAGCCTCATAGTAACTATAATAGGTCTAGTTATATTATCGTCCTCGATATATCCGCTCTCACTAATATTTGGTAGCGATGTTAGGTCAAATGCGTACTTAGCGCCCACACACGTCAAACCACACTCAAAAGTTCGATTTCCTTGCTTCCTTGTCATTTCAATTCACTCCATGTGCATCAAGAAGAGTGGCAAGTTACTACAGCTCTAGATTCTACAGAGAGCTATACCCAGGCCATTCTAGATGCTTCAGGAATACCACGTCTCACAAAAATTCGAGAAAAGCCAAGATATCGATAAATAAATAGCCACTGAGGCCTCACTACCCCCACATGGAACGCTTGACATTAGAAAACTAGGTTCCAGGCGCAAAATTTGTATGGGATAAATGTCAGAGTTCACTAGTACGGATTGTGGGTGAGAGCGGATATATCGAGGATGACTGATACTGGTAGGCTGTGAGGACGCAGCCCAACACCACCACCACCCATCACAACCAAAAAGGTGCTAATGTTCAGAACATGAACTTTCCTGGTGTTGAATAAAATATATACGACCATTGCAATGTACCTACCACTGTGCACAGCATGTAGCCTTACATGGGTTCATATGAAGTAGATTCTATGAGGACTCCAAGAGTGGAATTAAAAGGCTAATTTATCCTTCTGTAGCTAATTGGCACTAGAAGCTAGACTTATCAAGATATAGGTAAACTAACTTAATAAATAGGAGCTGAGAGCGTGCTATTTGTAGAGCAGGTATGGGATGATAAACTACTTCTGCCTGCGCGAAAAACCTCAAACCATTACCTCGACTACAATAAAGAGAACGACGACGTCTTTCTTCTTTCCAGATAGTGGTCAGACACGTGCGATCCAGGCATAGAAGGCATACTGGATTCAAAGTATGTCTTAAATGCAATAGAGCAATTCTGAAGCCTACTATCGTATCCGTAATAGGCTAGTGCCCTGATTAATTAGATCTTCCAGCTCTGCTTACTGATCTTGTACATGAGCCTTGGCAGGTATACGTACACCTGCTACTCTCTGCACTTCTCTTTCTGTCTTATACTTTCTCCTGTTTGGACGGACTGCAATGCAAACTTATTAACGGCCTGTTGCAGTTCTCTTACAGTATCTAAAAAAAAAAATCTGAAAAGGAAATGGTCTACATCAGCTCTTTAGAAATTTACTTAATAGCCTTCGATAAATTGATAATTGCTTATCTAAATCATCCTTGCGCTACAGTTGCGTTAAGTGGAAAAGATATGGATCCTGCAGTTAGAGAGTTTACCTTTCAAAATTCTATGTACAGGCGTTGGAAATTACACATTGCTACAAAGAATAATGGCATAGACAATACTCTCTACTAGATTATCGCTATTTTTAAGGGTCTGTAAAGAGTATTTCTAGCACATTCTGGAGCCTTGAAGGGTGTGATGAGAGCGGATCCTCCATTCTCCCTAGTAACACAAGGTTGAACTAAGTTGATTAGTATTAAAAGTTATCGACAAGCATTTTTTCATACCTTAACTGTTTCTAGTATGCACTATCGCAACCTGCTGCTTCAAATAGACAAAATTAATCTCCTGATATCCAGCTGTTTTACGTTGACAGCTGACTTTGATACCTATCTCTAGGCTTTCAAACGACTGTTAAAGTAATCAGATCATGGGTTTGAAGCTCGCTGGGAGCTGCCGTTGAAACTGTGGTTTGGGTAAACTGTCAACCATACTTGAGATGAAAATTCTGCGTTTTAAAGTAATCAGATTGTTTGTGTGCGAGCTGCTTTGGATTTAGCTATCTGCCGCCACCCGACCAAACCACTGCTCTTAAAATAATTCAATTACGCCTTTGATTGTAAGTCAGCCGTAATCATTGCATCCGAGTATGGGAGCCTCAAGAAACACTCTGTATTCTAAATTAGGGGCCTCGACCTAACAGCTAACACGCCGCACTTGCGCCGACTTTTAGAATTAGAATCTGGGGATGGAAGGCTTCGATCTCAGGGGATAGATTCTGGTTTGTAGAGCTGTTATGCGATTTTGATCTTCGAAGGAAAATATCGCCCTGCAAGCGGAGTATCTATCTTTTCTGACACGGTAATAACTTGGACAAACAATCTTCTCATCCACTGAGAATTCGTTATGGATCTGATGTAACAAGATCAATATGGATAGATGGGAGCAAACGGTACCGCTATTAAACAGCTCCTGGTGTATTCATGAAGGGGTAAGTATGCTGACCGATCGAAGCATAGTGAAACTAGAAACAAGGCAGAGGCTGTGGGTGAGGATGCAAAATTACAAAGCAGTTTCTACATTTATCGGATAACTCATTTATCAGGCTACAGCTCCTTGGGTAGTTCATACACAACAGCAGCACCATTAAATTCCTCCACCCGAGCTTTTTCAAACTTCTCTAAATCTTCCGATGTGACCACTTCTATTTCACCTTCAACCTCCTCATCAGCATCGGTTTTCTCATCCTCAAGGAAAGCCTGACGATGCTGATACTCGCATATATTGAATCTCTTTTCCTTGCTCCAGCCCTTTGGCTTGATCTTTATCAGCTGGTACGCAAAGATGATATCGCCGTCCGCCTCGAATTCGTCTGCAATCCGATTCTTTTTCGACACACCTATCCCAGCTCCCATACTGGCTTCTGGGTTTATCTCTCCGCCGACCTCACCCTCGAATCCCTTTGATAAACTCTTTTCACCCTCGAGCTTGAAATCTTTAGCAATTTTAATGCCAGTAACCATGTAAACTGGACTGCAGAGAACACTATCCAGGCGCATATATTCCCTTACAAGTGGATCGTTACAGCGTAGTTTGATCTCTCCTGGTAGTGGGTCCTCTGAGAGATATACCGTGTCGAGAGAAGTCATGGTGAAGACTGTACTCTTGATTCGCTCCTGGTTTACCGAAACACTGATGCGGATCTTCTCGAGGAACACACTCCAAAGGCTGACGCTGAGGTTTTTTACCGTTTCAGTAGTGAGACGCCAGTTCTTCTCCCTTGACAATTCGATGGCCGCGGGTTTGTTGGGGTCAGCCTTGGTCAAAAAGAGGTGCGGTTTCAGCGGGTTCCTGATAATATTGCCGATTGCGATCTTCCCGCCCGGACGGAAGTTCCAATTAGGGGCGAGAAAGTACGTTGGATTCTGGACATTGCTCATCGTTACTAGGTACGTTCAAGTCTCGGATTGAATTGTGATTAAATATGAAATACCATCGGGGTTTCACCACGCTCAGCCACGCTGTGGCACACCTTGTGAACTAAAAGGAGGCTATGCACATGCAGTTGTGACGTGGCAAGAAGGCTGTGTATAGGTGTGCTGTATACTGGGTTAGCTAGCACATGCCTAGTGGGGGTGGCGAAACTGAGAGCACAGCTCACACAAAGTTATTGCTCTAACGTTAGCAACTAGAAATGTTTGAACTTGTTTAGCTACTTTAGCTTATATTCAGTCTATCTATGGTAGTCTCGAGAGGGAATCGCCAATGAGGTAGGCCGGGTTCCGACTGTTCTCGAATAGCTGCCATGGAGCCAGATATAGTCTCTCGATGCTCAAGTTCTGATCATCAGTCATTGCCCTGAAGACGCGCAAGATACCTCTTCGTGTTCGGATGAGACTTTGAAACTGGACATCCTGAGGGAATCTGCGTCCCACGAATAAGATAATGACGGCCGCGATCGCAGCCATTATTGGCGTTGCGACAGAGCAGCCTGATTTGGTGAGTCTGTCGTCAACCCAACCGCAGCTTACGTTCTGAGCCAGAGTTCCATATTGAACTCCAGCCTTATGAGGCCGTGTATTAGGGTTATACAGTGGTTCGAATGACCCATCATGGCGAGTGCCTCGAACAGAGATGACGGATTCAAAGAAAGCGGGAAACATCTCCGATTCGTTTAGCCCGTCGTTGTTAGCGGCAGCGAAGAACAGGATCTTGCTTTTTTTCAGCTTCTCGGCTTCTAAGATAGCATCCCGAATTGGATGAACTTCATCGCTGAAGCCAAACGACATTGAGATAATATCGACGTCCCACTTTTTGACTACCTGAATGATAGCCTGTAGAGGTGTATAAGTAGCCGCCATAGAGGATTTAATATTATATCGACATACCTCTGCAAGAATTTCTTTGGCTGCTGAGAGTCCCTTAGCGTCTCTTGCAACTCGAACTACATATATAGTCGCTCTAGGAACAAGCCGCAGTAGGAGAGCAGCCATGGCCGTGCCATGACTATGTGGATCTTCGTCTACTGGTTCACGAGTTCCACCTACGCAATCGAGCCAGCGGACCATCAGGTCATCAACAAAGTCAATGCCAGGGCCACAGAAAAATTTGTCCTCTAGATCGCAGCCTGTGTCAAGAATGGCAATTTTGATAGCCTCAGAATGAGCGCCTTCCTCAAACGGAATAAGGAATTTGCTGGCACGATCAAACTTGTTCAGCCAGGAGGAGCTGTTGGTAATCTGCATTAGATATCAGTAGAGAGATGATCTATGCGTCCAATTGGAACATACATTAGTGTTGGATGCTAGCAACGTTGGGTTCAATTGGTCCCCGATAACTTTTGAGTTCGTATGTAGCAAACAACTCTCCTGCATAGATGAACTTGATGCAAACATGTTCATCGCCTGACTCAACGGATTTTCATTCGCAATAGGCAATGGATAACTGCCTTGATGGAGCTGCCGAAAAAGTGGCATTAGTGAGGGCGACGCAACTTTCTTGTTGGGCCTCGGAATGTTATAAGACTGAAGATACTCTTTGAGAGGCTTGACAACCTTGTCGTATATATCGGCACGTAATTCCTCATCATCCAGCTCATCCACTCCGTCGTAGGCATTGAGGCAATTGGCAATTATATCAAGACATTCCACTTCAACGCACTTTTGGCGGGACGAAATTTCCTCCCGGTTCAGCGCATTGTACAGGCTCAGAGATGGTATTTCGTCTTCATCATCACTTTCTTCATCATGCTCGAGGATTTTGACCTTCTGCGCAAAAAAAAGTTCCCAAAGTAGGGCTCCGAGTTCAACCATTATATGCTTCTTACTCCTAGGAGTGCCCGCTTCAGTTAATTGGTCATTTTGTATATAAGCCTTGGTTTGTCGGTCTTCATCATGGGGTGCATATGTGCTTCGTGAGACGAACATATTCTCAGACTTCCATCGACATTGGAGCAATGGACTGCCAATCAAACATAGGAACGATCTCGCGATCCTGATGCCAAGGTCAATCCGATCCTGCTTCGTCAAAGATGGTGCAACTGTTTTCGCGTCCCGGTGGTCTTGCCTTGTAATCAGCAGGTCTTGCAGAACCATTTCGGGGGGCTTTGTATGATCTTCCATACGATGGTTGGTTTCAACTTCTTCCCATGAACCGTCAGGACAAACTTTTATGCAAAGCCTTTTCTTAGCCTTACAGATTTTCCGTAGCCTCTCACAGATTGCGATTGTCGAAGTTTGCAGCAGACGGAGTTCATTCGCATGAACGCTGCTGCCGCCAACCCAGTGAACTGGATGCCACTTTTCCGATCTTCCTGATTCGCATACGGTCATGATTGTCTCAATTTTTATTTCCCCCTTAGTCTCGTAGAATCCGCTCAAGTATATGAAGGAGGAGTGTGATTTATGACAAGCCTTGGACGTCTCCAGAATCACTTTCACCGTCGCTTTGATTGCGCTGGATAGCCGGGCGTACTCGGTCAGGTCTCTCTCGTGGTTTTCTAAATTGATCTCGATTTCATCTCGGTCTTCCTGAAAGACTTGGGTCGGTCGCGACTCAAAACTGGCCATTGTGGATTGGAAAATTTTGCCCATCGTAATATTGAATCCTTTCGCTAAGCGGGCTATTGCGCGATACTGAACGGCCTCCGTTCGATTCTTTTCCGGCTCAAAGTACAAAATCCATCGTCGGACTTCGCTTGGGACTTGAGATCGTTCATTTAGAAGTGATGGAAGGTTGGAGGTGATCAGATATTGTCTTAGGGACTCAAGCTTGCGAAATTTTCCAGTCTATCAGTCAGACAGGTAAGAATTAGTTTAAGTGTAACCACGGCGATGTAGCCCGTCCACTGGGGCACGATCAGAAGAAAGTGGAGATAAAGAGAAACACGAACCTTTTGAATGGTGTCATTGCTGATGATTGAGTTGTCAACAAGATCTTCGAATAAGTACAGGATGTCCTCTAAGGCTTCAGACACCTGTTTGTAATCATCGGAGGACAGGTTCTGGTTTGCGTGTTCTTTCGTGAACGTAATCAGCAGCTCCTTTATCTCGAATCTTAGTTCTACGTTTGAGTTGTTTCGTGCTAGCATGCAGATGTCCTCTAGTGGTGGCTCTTTGAGACTTTCAGGAGCCTCATCCCGAGGTGGAGCAGGCGGAAGAGATGCGACAAAAGCAGGCACGACATCCAAGAAGAGGTTTGCATCTTCCCTGTAAAGGTTCATCCTGTCAGTCCATGCCATAGCCTACAGAGTCATGCTATGTGAGTAAGTGATTTTGATGCAGCACCAATTGATCAGCTGGGTAAATCTGTGTGCTGAGCGCTCGCGATCTACGGCTGAAATGTATTTGTGACATTAACTTAGTGTGGTTCATGCCTTACGTTTTCAGGCTTGCGACCTAGTGCGGGGAAAGATAAGCGGGGTCACAAACGTCATGTTCAAGGTCATGAGCGAGCTTATGAAACTACAGAAAACTCACATAGTATTTGCGTTTCATTGTCTTTCTAAGCAGCTCCATCCTCAAAGTAATCGTTAAGCGGGATTCAGCTTCCATCACTCAATCGTCTTAACCCTATTTCGGTCATTATGACACCAGCACCGAAGGAACCCCATACACTCACGGAGCCGATATACCATGCGTCGCGGATGTGTTCAAGTCTTTTCGATGAGTGTATTGGCGAAATGAACAATTCAAGCGAATCGTACCTCATAGTAGAAGAGTTGCGTGGAAGATTCAGACGATGGGCTGCTTATGTTGGCGCCTTTGCGGTACCAAAGGCATCGCTGGATGCTCGACTTGCTTCTCATGAGACTATCAAGGAAATGGTGCTAGACCTAATATACATGCTTCAACAAAACTTGCGGTGGGGTACGTATAGAGCACGATCATCTGTACTGATTAGCGGTACTAACAAAATGCAGCGAAAAGTGAACGTTCAAACGAAGTAGTGGAAGTTAAACTTCAAGACGAAGAGAATCCAGAAGCCTTTGTTGGGATATCAGCTGTTGAATCCGCAATCGATCGGCTCTTCGTCCTTGCTGTTGCGATACGACGCTCAGCACGACGGACGCACTACTTGAGGCCGGGAAGTGAAGACCGGGACTCCAAGACACTCTGCTCGTTGCTACTGCAAACTAAATACCCAAGCGCTAGAAAGAGCTTGCGCAGTCAGCTAATTCACTCAATCTATACCCGAGGAATGTCGCTAGACTATCTTCAGTTACACAATCGGAAGCTTGCGTACCAGCGCGAGAGCGACACCGTGCTCAACCAATTGGAGGGGAATGGAACGGAGCAAGCAGAAAATATTACCAAGCAAACGAGAATAGAAGTGCATCCAAAGTCTGCTGTGCAGATGGCTCCTTCAGCTCCTGAAGCCCGCCCACCTATTATATCACCTTCAGACGCAGTGCGATACCATCAAGGAAGAGATAAGCCATCTAGTTCTATCATCAGAATCGGCTCAATAGCGAAAGATGTTAAGGATGAAGAGCTCTTATACCCTTCTCTGCCGAAGCGGTCAGGCGATACATCATATACATCCTGCCCCATTTGCTCTGATCCTCTCAAGACGTCTACGTTGACCGAGGAGGCATGGAAGTACGCACAACATCCCCCTTTTCTCCCAACCTATTTTACTGGGGTGTATTAATATTAACCCTAGGGAACATGTTGATGAAGACCTCGAACCTTTTGTCTGCATCTCTGAGGAGTGCAGAGAGCCTCTTCAATATTTCATACACCTGCGAGACTGGGAGAACCACATGCATACTCGACATTCCATCGATTGGACGCAGAGAATTCATACTGAGAAATGGTACTGCGATTTTGGTCATACTGACCACAAGGAGTTTGATGAGAAGGACGAGTTTCTCAGCCACCTAATGACGCAGCATGGACAGCAACTCACAACTTCGCAGCTTCAAGGGCGACTAAGGCGTAACAGAAGGATTGCGAGAAGAGACCCCTTTGTCTGTCCTATTTGCGATCGTGTGCCAGATGATCTTAGATCCCGCATCGCGGAAAAGCCGTACAAGCTGCTGTCGAAACATATCGGGCAGCATCTCAAGTCATTATCGTTCCTTTCACTATCTTACCTCAATATCGATCTTGGATATTGCGAAAGTACAGACGAGCATTCTAGCAGATCACAAAATAGGACACTCAACAGCTCATTTGCATCACTTAGAAGGCGGGAGAATGATTCATTTGATGATATACCGTTGACCGAGATCTTCGACAATGGCACCCGCAGAACTGATGGACAAGAATTTGCGGATGACCCTTGTCCAATGAACAACTCCGAACACTGGGATTTCATACCACCTAAGGACCTAGTGACAGATTATGAGCAGCTGAGGCGGAAGCTCACAAACTTTCGTAAAGAGTTGAAGCCTGAAACTATTTCAAATAAGGAGTATCTACAAGGCTCAACCAGTCTCCGTTTGCTGTCCCTTGATGGCGGTGGAGTTCGCGGGTTATCGACACTCTACGTCTTGAGAATTCTTATGGCACGACTCAACTTCCAACGTCAAAAAGCTGGCCATGTCCAAGTAAAGCCATGCGAGGTGTTCGACCTCATTGGAGGGGCAAGTACAGGAGGGTATGTAGCTCAAATCAACTGCGAGCTCCGGCTAACAGCGCAAGTCTCATTGCTATTATGCTAGGCCGGCTTGAGATGGACGTTGATGAATGCATCACGGCATACAGCAACCTCACAAAGATCGTTCTTAACGAAAAGTCGAGCTCCCCCCCAGTGAGTCTAAGGAGTATAGTTAAGCCGCAATTTGACTCTGCAATACTTGAGGGAGCGATCAAGGACATCATCACAAGTCGCGGCATTTCAGAAAAATCTTTTCTCAACGACGGTGTTGAACGCAATTGCAGAGTGCAAGTAGTCTGTGCATGAAATAAAGGACATAACTAATTGCGTACTAGCTTTGTATGCGCTACCTCCTATGAGACCAAGTCGATCGAACGCTTGCGGAGCTACACGCTGCTTGATGAGCCTGCGATCCCCGCCACGATACATGAGGCTGCACTTGCAACGCTAGCTGCCACACCGTTCTTCAATATGTCCCAAATTGGGACCCGCACCTTTGTTGATAGTGCACTGGGCGCGAACAACCCGGTGGATGAGGTGGAAGCTGAAGCGTCAAACATCTGGTGCTCGGAGATGGCAGATTTGCAACGCCTAGTTAAATGCTTTGTTTCCATCGGGACAGGAATCCCTGGGAAAGAGGTGATAGAAGACAAGACGATAGATTTATTCTCGAGGACCCTAGTAAACCTTGCAACCGAGACAGCGGGGACAGCAGACAAGTTTGCGTCACGCGGGCAACATCACTTTGACATGCACCGCTACTTTCGCTTCAATGTCTTGCAAGGCCTCCAAGATATCGGGCTGGCTGAATACAAAGAGCAAGGCATTGTTGAGGCAACCACAAATGAGTATTTTACGCAGCAGGAGCAGAAGTCTCACCTGCGTGAGTGCGTGTCAAACCTAAAGCAAAAACGAAACCAGAGTATGTGCATCCTAGAGTCTATATTTGCCTTCTATCTTCCTGTACTAATACTTGAACAGACTCCCATAGAGCCTGTTGGAATGTTCCTTTTGCAAGGAATCTGCAATTCGTAGGTCGACACACCCAACTTGAACAACTTGAGAGCACTATGTTTGCAAAAGACCAACCACAAATGACTACAATTACTGGCCTCAGAGGTATAGGCAAGAGTCAGATTGTGCTTGAACTAGCCTATCGAGCCAGAGAAAGAAACCCAGAATGCTCGGTTTTTTGGATACCAGCCGCTAACGCTGAAATCCTCCAACAAGCTTTCATAGCTATTGCTCAGCAGTTAGAAATACCGATCTTAAAGATGGTGCAGAAAGACATAAAGAATCTAGTGCGGCATCACTTAACTCAGAATAGCGCTAGCCAATGGCTGCTCATAGTCGATAACATTGACGACATAGATATTTGGGATAATGAGTTGAGTGACTATCTACCCCTACCAGAGAGTTCGCAAGGGTGTATTGTTTGCACCACGCGGAACAGGAAGATCGCCGTCAATATTTCGGGAGCGAACATGACTGAAGTGCGGGAGATGGATGAGGAGATCGCCATGCAGTTGCTCACCGTGTCGTTGATTGACCAGGAGCTTTTGGATCACCACCAAGACGTACGAAGGCTGCTTAAACAACTTACCTTCCTTCCCCTTGCCATTACGCAAGCCTCTGCATACATCAACGAGAACCAGATTGCACTGTCAGACTATTTGTCGCTCCTAGATGAGCATGAGCAAGAGCACGCCGTAGTGGAGCTCCTCAACGAAGACTTTGAAATCGATGAGAGATACGAAAACGATAAGAATCCTGTGGCAACCACGTGGCTAATATCATTTAAACAAATCCGGAAACTCAGTCCGCTCGCTGCTGAGTATTTATCATTCATGTCGTGTGTTGACCCGAAGGGCATCCCGCGGTCACTGCTTCCGCCAGGACAATCCCGAAAGGAGGAGATAGAAGCAGTCAGGACGCTAAATGCCTATTCATTTGTCAGCGTATGGGTTGCAGATAGCTCTCTTGATGTTCATCAGCCAGTCTATCTTGCAATGCGGAACTGGCTTAGGAGTGCAAAGTCACTGGCAATGTGGACCGCTCGCGCAATAAAGCGGTTGGAAGAAGTGTTTTCAAATGAGGTCCACAAGAATCGGAGTATATGGAGGTTGTACCTAGCGCACGCGCGTTATGTGTTAGAAGGCGAAAAAACAGAAGACAGCGCGACAGAGAGCATAGAGCTTGCTCGAAAATTTGCGCTGTGTCTGTATAGTGATGGGAGATACAACGAAGCGGAACAATGGTTTTTGCAAGTGATGGAGACCTGCAAGAAGATGTGTGGGGAGGAGCATCCAGACACGCTGACCAGCATGGCCAATTTGGCATCGACGTATAGGAATCAGGGGCAATGGCAAGAGGCTGAAGAGTTAGAGGTGCAAGCGATGGAGACAAGAAAGAGAGTACTTGGAGAGGAGCATCTAGATACGCTCACTAGCATGTCTAACCTGTCAACAACTTACTGGAATCAGGGGCGGTGGAGGGAGGCTGAAGAGCTAGAAGTGCAAGCAGTGGAAGCGTCTAATAGGGTGCTTGGAGAGGAGCATCTAAACACGCTTACTAGCATGGATAACCTAGCATTAACGTATAGTAATCAGGGGCGGTGGAAAGAGGCCGAAGAGCTAGAGGTGCAAGCAATAGAGACAAGGATAAGAGTGCTTGGGAGGGAGCATCCAGACACGCTGACCAGCATGGCCAACTTGGCAATAACGTATAGGAATCAGGAGCGGTGGAAGGAGGCTGAAGAGCTAGAAGTGCAAGCAATGGAGGCGTTTCAGAGGGTGCTTGGGGAGGAGCATCCAGACACGCTTACTAGCATGGCCAACCTGGCATCAACGTATAGTAATCAGGGGCGGTGGAAGGAGGCTGAAGAGCTAGAAGTGCAAGCAATGGAAGCGTTTAAGAAGGTGCTTGGGGACGAGCATCTAGACACGCTTACTAGCATGGCCAACCTAGCATCAACATATAGTAATCAGGGGCGGTGGAAGGAGGCTGAAGAGCTAGAGGTGCAAGCAATGGAAGCGTTTAAGAGGGTGCTTGGGGAGGAGCATCCAGACACGCTTACTAGCATAGCTAATCTGGCATCAACGTATAGGAACCAGGGGCGGTTGCAGGAGGCTGAAGAGCTAGACGTGGAAGCAATGGATGTAAGAAGGAGAGCGCTTGGTGCAGAGCATCCAGACACGTTGACTAGCATGGCCAACCTGGCATTAATATATATGACCCAGGGGCGGTGGAATGAGGCTGAAGAGCTAGGTGTGCAAGCAATGGAGGCGTTTAAGAGGGTGCTTGGGGAGGAGCATCCAGACACGCTAACTAGCATAGCTAATCTGGCATCAACGTATAGGAATCAGGGGCGTTTGCAGGAGGCTGAAGAGCTAGATACGCAAGCAATGGAGGCAAGAAGGAAAGTGCTTGGTGCAGAGCATCCAGACACGCTGACTAGCATGGCCAACCTGGCATCAACGTTCGAGTTACAAGGTCGCAAAAACAAGGCCATCTCATTAATACAAGAGTGCTTCCAGTTGCAAAAAATGGTCCTGGGCCCTCAGCATCCGCACACACTAGGGTCGCGAAAAGCTCTAGACAAGCTTTGGTTAAAACATGGGGGTAAGCGTTTAAAAACCTCCAATTGATACCATATAAAAATCACTTCGGTATTGAACCAAGTAAAGACAATAAAATTCTGGGGTTCCATGTTTAAAGCAGCATGCTAAAGGTTGCGCAAATCCAGAACAGTAATGCTTTGAACGTTGTGATCAATTCCTCTAGGTGGATTAACATCCACCTAGAAATATTACATCCCAGAGTTCGACCGCATTGTCCATATAGTCTGATGCTCCAAAGACGAGGGAATCGGCTCATTCTTGGCCTCTCTCTTGCTGAACACATATTTGAATACATAGTTCAGTGGAAAGATGCTCTTGTCGGAACGGAAAGTCCATAAACTTGCTCAGCTATTTGTGACTTAGAAGTGGCGGTGAGAATCAACATGAGGATCCGTAAGCTGATTGATCGGTTGTTTACCCTGCTGTACGGCAGAAAGTGACGGAGGATTGTTTCTATCCAAAATCTTTGAAGTTATCTCGCACACCAGATCTCGTGTTTCGACGGCTGCATGCACAGTTGCTTTTTTAGAGTCGGCCATTCCTGAGCTTTGCTGTGGGTGCTGGCCATTAATTGCACCAGATGTTCCCAAAGAACGCTCGTCATTCTTCCGAGTAGCGTCATCTAACAAAGATAGTTGCTGGCTAGTCGCTGTCGTGATGCTATCTGATATGGAGCTGTCAATAGTGAAGGGGGTTTCGCTAGCTTGCTGGCTCGAGCTTGACGGTTCAGTGCTCGCTACCGGATGCAGGCCTGAGGATAAATTGTTGAACCTCTTACTACTCAGCCCCAGACCGGAACTGAGGCTACTCTTAGTCTCCACGGATGATACTGTAGCCATAATCTTATCACTCTTGGAGATAGCCCCCTTGCGTTTATGAAAAGGAGCCCATAAAAAGGAATAAGAACCTTTGCCAAAGATTACGGCTCCATGCGGCAACGATGATGGACTGCAAAGCAACTGATCCCAACTTTTCGGATATTTGGTCTCAAAAAAGGATTGAATGGGATCGCATTTGTGCTTACTTTTCGAACATTGGCATTGGTCGAGTGACTGAGATGGTGAAGTCCAGTAGATGTGGTCGCTGATCCTCCATAGATTTCTGCCCTTCTCACCCTTGTCACCCCTAGTTGTGAGTATCGTCTCCAGATCGGTGCTGCAGACTGCAAGGTAGTCAAGTTGGTGGGGCATCTTCCCCCAGTGGGGACAGAATGAACCGATAGGCTTCATAAGGTCGCCGAAGCTGCGACCTAGGAGAGAAACAGCATCAATCGACCGTGCAAACTTGATCCAGGAGGGATTCGGTGTTTTGAATGTGGTAACTTGAGCCTTGAACGGGGCGTCGTTTTTCGCTATTTGCATGAAATCGAATCCCACGAGCTGCGTACGTGTTGTTCCTTTGATGTCGATTTTAATACCGTCCTTAGAATTCACTTCATTCTGGTAATGAATGATCTGCTCCAGAATATGGAAGATGTCTTTAACTTGGTCCGCAAAACGATACTTAGCCAGCTTCGTTTTACGAGTTATCTTCTGATCGCCCCATTTTGAATCGACTTTGAGCACTTCTTCTCTCTCCTCCGAACTCTCATAGGGTCCTCGGTAGATCTCCAAGTTCTGATTCTTTTGGGTCGTTAGCACTTTTAAGGCGGCAGCTTTTGCGGTCTTTGTGCAACCCTCATTGCGATTCGCTTCCTCAATCTCGATTGAACTAAATTTAACTCCCATCTCTTCCCAGTCGGGATCTTTAAACCCGGCGTGGAGAAAAGCGCGTACGAGATGGAGTAAGGTGCTCGCACCGTCCAGTAACCACGCTCGACTTTCGTCTAGATCATACAATACGACGAATTTTCCACTGATCCACTTTATGCTCTTGATATAGTCATCGGATGGGTTTGTGATTCTGTTGTCGTCTTTTTGGCCAATGGAGGCAGCGATGGCGATCTGGACGAATTTCCCAGCAGTGACGGTGAACTTGTCCCAAACCAATTCTCGACCTGGTCTCGGGAGACAAGACCCACGAATGTCATAATTTGCATCCTTTGTTCCTAGTGATGTCAATACCATTAAAAGGTTCGAGGTGGAAAATCTCGGTCAATCATACTTACCGGCTAGGTTTTCTACGTTGGAGCACCAACCAAGCACATGCCTTGAAGTCTCGAGATTGTACGTAGTTTTTGGGGGGCAAGTCATAGCGATCCTACAAACGCGAGGATCCGCATATGAGATGTATTCGCCGGACTTGTTGTATAGCAAGTGCCATACAAAGATACCCGGGACCTGTGCAGTAAGAACTAACAAACGGCTGAAGCCCTTAATGAGTAGATTGGGTCCGAATTCAGAGATGCGCCTCGTTCTCATCAGTTGAGCTAACATACCTAGAGGAATGTCCAGGCCCAAATCAGAGTCCTGACTTTGTCGAGCAAGGACAGGATACCCGTCGACAATTACGGGATTATGAAAGAGACCACGCCAGCACTTCCCATCGGTACTGTTAGCACTCTCTGGCCTTTTCTGAGATTTTATTACGGCTACAATATGACAAGTAGCAATGGCGACCCTTGTGTTTTTAGTCAAAATACGCAAGCCGGTAATGGAGGGAACGTATGAGACCACACCCTGCTCCTTGATATCAGAGGTACGCAAGGCAGCTGTAAGCCATGCAAAAAGCTCGCTGATCTCGGCGATCGATTCGAGAGATCCTAATGCCCTTATCTCCGTCCGAGAATTCAAGATGCGAGCAGTGATATGGGTACCATCGAACGTCGTAGTCGAAGAGATATTATAGCTAGTAGACAGGAGCGCCCGAATTAGTGAAATAATTTCGTCTCCAAGGTAAGGCCAAGTCTGCCGCAAGTATTCAGCAGTTGTGAGTGCTTGAACATTTCCAACACTATCTGATGTCAGGGTGATAGCCCCTTCGAACGCATCCGCGAGATTTTCGACATAACCTTGGTCTGTATGGAATTGAGGAAAGTTCCATTCAAGTTGAATTTTCATATCACACAAATGTAGAGGCGCTGTTGGACTGTATTTTCGAAATCTGGGTTCCTGGTCACACAGTTCAGAGCGAATGGTTGTCGATATCTTTTGCGCCGAATCAGAGCACGACCAACTCAAACGAAGATCGGAGCAAAGCTTGGCGATAAGCCAATTGTATGCTGGGGTGTCCACCAACAATTCATAATATCGTGCAAAAGTCGCTTGGATGGTGGCGTTCGTGGTAGTTACGACTGGATCGTCGGCCTCGTCTCCTCGATCTTTATTCTCCAGAACCCCCTGAAATATATCATTTGGGCTTTCATCGTTAGTGTGCTCGCCCCGCAACCACTCATCCACTTTTCGGTTCGATTCTGGAGAAGCTTTCCGGCGAGAAACTAGCTGAGACCTGATCGCCTCAAAAATGCCCCTTGGGTTGCTTAGCTAATGCCCATATAGGGGATTCTCACTCTGAGAAGATGTGGCACTTACTCTCTATACCTTTGCATGAAAAAAGATACCGCTTGAGCATCATACGGACTATTTTCAGCGTGTGCGATCTTCTGGCCAAATGCCCTCAGAGTGTGTGGAAGCATGGATAAGAGTTTCTCGTACTCGGGCTCAGAAATGCTATTATCTCCCAGAATCCTCTTGACCAGTGCATCGGCAAAACCTTCCATGTTTTCCTCTTTAGAGCGCGAATCATAGGCGTAATTAGAGTGCACCGATGCGTTGTCGCCTGACCGCGGTTTAAGTCCAAGCCGTGCTTTTATCAATTTTCTCCTTATAGCGCCCATTGTAAAACAAACCACTAACCCAGGTGCAACCAAACCGCCCAGTGACCCCAATATAATGCCGATAAGTATTCTTGTTCTGGAAGAGTCAGAGATTTCTTGTTTGGAAGGATCTCTCGTTTGGGAGGGCGGATTTTCGATTGAGGAAGGAGAATTCCAGTTTTCGAAGAGGGCTCGAACGTCGTCAGATGTCCACTTCGGTGGATATCGGCTTCTATCAAAATTAGATCCAAGTCCAATACTCTCTACGGAGCTTGAAGACCGACTTACGTATTTTCATACTGTGCTCTTACAATTTTCGGCCCAACATACTCGGGAGCGTCTGCGGAATATTCGTCCTTGAGTAACGTATTCGTCATATCGAAAACGCCAAGACCTTGCTCCCAAGGGTCCATTGTTCCAGTATAACCTTCAGCGCTAGAGGCCTGATCAGGATCAAGACCCCCAACTAGTATAGCCTGGTTGTTTAGACCGGATGCAACACATTCCATTTGGACGCGCCGAGGTTGGCTGGTAAAGTTGTGATGATGCCATACCATGGCTGGCAAGGTAAGAGTGAAAACAGTATCATGAGTAGCCGAATTTGCGAAAGTACCGTAGAAGAATCTTAGAAATATCAATTATTGATTTCAATATAGCCCCTACTCTCCGGGATATCTTACATTTCCATGGTTTGATGCGCTTTGTCGACAGCAGTAAAGACACAAGGTGGGTAAGGGCTTCGGGAAACCAGGGGAATATCTCCGGTCAACAATTGCTTGTACCAGTTTTTAGAGTCTTTGTCAAAGATAGTGAGATATTTCCAGCCATCGTCGAACTCAAGTTTAGAGTTCCCTGAGCCTACGTAACCTCCAATGAGAATGAGCAGTCCCTTTGGTCCAAATGGTGCGTTATACATATTTCCAGGTAAGGAGTACGTAGCGTTTGATCGCGTGTATCGCGATGCGAAATAGTTGCCATCATTAGTAGAATTAGTAAATGTTTGCGTTTCAAAATTGAACGTCAAAAGCCCTGGAAGGTTTAGCCATTTCGTGTCGTTTCCTACGGTTGGCGTAGTCCAGAATGATATTGCACCACCAATGGTATAGCCATATTCTCTGTCTGACACGGAGGGTGTCGATACTGATTGTATTATGCCAGGTGGAAATTCTTTTCCTGCTTTCGGTCCATAGACCTGTATCCAATACTTTGGTTCCTTGCTCATATCCAGACTCCACATCGTTTGTGGGATGTTGCGGTTGGCAAAAAAATAATTTTTGACAGGGTCATTAATATGACCATTGGCAAACAGTTTTCCGCCGCTGGTATAGACAATATTTCGATCTTCGTCCCAGAACAAGGATTCTCCTAACAGGCCGGGGAAAGGTCGATCGATGGAAAGAACGTCTAGCGTGCGGTTGTTCCAACTCACATCAAGAGGAATAAAGTAGGTTGCATGATCTGAAACGAACGGAGGAGGACAGTAAGTACGGGCAGAAGTGCAAGGACCCGATCTGAGTTTAGGATGATGGGAACAAAATGGAGTATGACATACTATAGGCAATACTTTGTTCTGCGTCACTATTAAGACCCCCGTGGACGATTAATGTCGTTTGAGTTCGCAATACTTTGGTTCATGTGAGTCATGATACGATTAGGATATGTATGGATAGGAGCTCACGTCTGTGCCCAGCACGACGCCTTATCAAGCCTTGTGCCGCGCAACCCAAAACAAACACCACCAATATCCATATGAAATAAGAAGATCGCATTGAGTGTAGACAAGCGAACGGTGTAGGCGTTAAGAACTGAAAATAAAGTAGGTATGATTCGATCAGGAGATCCCCGTGCGTCATCTGAATGTATTTTTTGCGAAGTGTATGAGATTCTGATAGAGGCGGGCGGGGGGTTGGGGTTTTATGTCTAGTGCGTTAGTTGTACAACAGGCTGATTGAGACCAAGCTTTTTCGGCTGCTTCGTGAAACGTAAGTAAAGAATTGTATTGGTACCTTCAGCATTGTTTCCCGTATTTGAGGATTGTGGCTGAAAAATTGTGTCATGAGGCTTGGTGGCGTTCCTCCGGTGAGAGCTGACGAATTCAGAATTTCTTCAGCTATTCAGCCTCAGTACTGTATTCTTGATCAAGCGTGGCAGTTGTTTCCCTGTATATTTGGCTATAGCGGTTTCCCCATGTTCCTTTTTCTATACCCTCATTATGGAGAGGCATATGTAGATAAAATCTCTCCTCTATCTCCAAGACCCTCCCTGCCAATATACACTCATGTCTTCGAAATTGTACTCAATGTAGAAAGAAAACCATAACGGGCTCAAACTAGAATCGAGTAAATTTATATAATACACTCATACAGTTGAATCCACAGTCTGCAGTTCGAGACTTTGGGACTGAACTGCATCTGTCGTAGAAAATGACTTAAAAGCAAATATAAAAATATGTCACGTGTACATGTGTCACGTGTACCACTCTATTCTGCTATGTACTATTTTAGTCAGTCTCTTCCACATAGCCTATATATAGTTACTTACAGAGCCCTGAGCTCCGCACGGCTTCCTCAGTCTTTCAATACACTCATTGTTCTAGCTTGGTTGACTCTTTCTACACTACGTGACAAGATCTCTTGAGTTCGCGAAACACTATGGGAATAGGTGTACGAACGTAGAACATATTCTAAGGCACGGAAAGTTCATGTTAGCTGGAAATATCAAAACTATACTCGGAGCCCTGATGTTGAAAGATCGAGATAAGCACACCTCATTGCTGCATGTCGTCTTATCCGAGGAACGTCCTAACTTCCAATCCCTGATCACTCCACTCCATGCTTCCCTAGAACTCCTTTCCAGCACAATTTCAGATGAACAGGCAGTATATAATCGACCTTTTCTCTCTCACTTCTCTGACTCCTCACATATCCTACAAACTTCTTTACAAGTCTAAAAAATGGAAAAGTAGAGGTCTATGTGTCTGGACGTGGCTGTTGGGCTTAAATATGGCACTAAAAACAAGACCCCAGCGATACATGTGCCTCGGATCCTAGGACTGAAGTCCATGCCAAAAGAACAGCCTGATGATAACTAGAGATGCCAGAAAAAAGTCCAACACGTTAAGGATCGCTGCGAATTCGTAGAGCTAAAACTGTTGCTCTATATCGTGATGCTGAGGAACTAAGATTTTGGACAGATGAATAGAATACTAAAATATAGCATGTTCCTTTTTTAAAGCATTTTTGAAGCACAAGTTGTTACCATACATTACATGATTCTCTATCCTGACAACGAAAGCAAATCCTCGTGCCGTCGTGGGTTATGTATACACTCCTCACACAGCTCGCACTTCTCACAAACTCTACCAAAAAAATTCGGAAGTTTAAAAGCTCTTGCGGCTCGGGCTATGTGTCTGCGCAAATCTTTGGGGTTGAGCATGTGGCACCCAAAAGAATGCATAGTCTCACTAATTTCGCTTGCGCGCTATACTTGGATCTCAAAAGTTAAAAACTCTAGTACACTTTATCATAGCTATGGAGATCTGGGGATTCTAAAACAGCAACGGAAATAGGGACATGCAATTTTACGTACATAGGATATTAGACTGCATGTTTTGCTGGCCATTGTCATGTTTTGAGACGGTGATGGTAATAGTGACTGTAACGGTAATGTTAGACCTGCCATGTAGTGTCAGGTGGTTATGGTTGGGTGGTGTGTATCTGGTGGTAGGCAGTTTGGGCCTGGGTGTGCTATCGAGTTGATATAACAATCAGCTTACTGATTTGGATAGACGGCAAGAGGATTACCACTGAATGCCCGAAAGCTAGAGTTCTTAGATTCGAAGGATGAGCATCATGTTTTGGTACAACTTGATTCGAGAATGGGGGATCAGGGGCAATGTAACTATGATTTTAACTGCAGAAATAGAAAAATGAGATAGAATCCGAAGGGGCACGGGATTTTCTTCGAAGGATGGAAAAGGAAAATGATAAAGTGAGAATGGAAAATGGCAAAAGTTAACAGACTTGGCCAGATGCATATTTGACTACGCCAAAGATAGACCCGAAGGCACTAGATAGAACCAGCAAACGCCCATTGCCTCCTAGGCCGAAAACAGGAAGCCGAATTCCGTTTCCTAGCCTCCTCATGCAAGGCCTTCCATTCTCATTTTGTACATATGTTTGCCCGGCTTATCCAAAAAGGCACCAAGTCTTTCATAAAGTGCAGTATTCGGTTCGAATTTCTGCTTGACGGGCTCAACCATGCTGATGATACTGTCTTTCATTCACTGCTGACTGTCCGATTTTTCTGGGAAGCAATAATGAGGATATTAAGCTCGATGCACTGAGAATCGCGAGCGGCGAGAAGCATCATGATGACTTTTTGGGATTCGTCACGCTCTTTTGTAGTCATTTCGATCTGTGATCTCTGAGTTTGGTGTGATATCGACAAATAAGGACAGGGAGAACAGACAAAATGGTAAAATGACTCTTCTCGGATATAGCAGTGCACGGCATGGAATAACTCATCCTCCTTCCCTTGTACTAAAATTTAGTACTGGGGTAAAAGAATCGGAGATTCTACCTGAGCTTCTTTGCCTTGCTTATGCTGCTCATCAGCTTGTGTCACAGCCTTGAGCTGAGATTTAAGCTGATATATCTTCGAACGCTCTTGTAGAGGGAGTTCATCTGAATGGCTGGCTAACAAGTTGTCAATTCCCCAGCGACCATCATTAGCTCCATCACATCCAAAAGCGGGTCCTTTCCTAGTCACAAGCGCCGATAATGGAGCTACCTGAAGCCGCTTTGCAGGTGGTGTATTTGGTGAGCTACCAGTATCGGACGAGCTGATATCGAATGGCATGACGAAAGTCCGTTTCAGAGTAGGAGTGGTGTGTTTTGTTGGCTTTTTTGTAACAGGCTCCGGTACTTCTTTTGCAACAGTCTTCGCTGCCTCTACTGCAGTAGCATTATGCTTAGATAAGGTGCGCTTGGTAGTAGATTGTTCGACTGACGGAAGTGGGAGCGAACTTCCCAATGTGCTGCTCAAATCCCCTGATATAGCTCGGGGCGTAGACCTAAAGTTTGATACAGGGCTGATCGTCCCGTAGGGGGAGCCATGTATCGCACGGGGTGGAAGTGCCACTGGCGTCGGAATCATCTTCGGACTGTAGCGGAATAGACAATCTGAATTGAAGGAAGAGCTCGAGAAAGTGGAGCCAGATCGGAGGGGGGTCATGCTTGATGTTGGAGGAGTGGGTCTTGACGGATAGTGAGTGTTGGCACTGGAAGCTGGAGACGGTGTTAGTTGACCAGTCGGCATGGGAGGGTACATGTTGTTGATGCTCTGAACTGGGGCTGTGGGTCTTCTTGGGGAGGGCTTTGTCGGATGCAGCGCCTCTGCGACTTCAAGTGGAACTCCTTTGGGCGGAGGTCGCGGAAGTCGTGAAGTGAGCCTCGACGGCCGTGGTGTGTTAGTGATTAGTACTGGTGCTTTTACGGGTGTTGTTGCAGGCGAAGTGGCAGCTTCGCTTGCTTGTGAGATCTTATTGGCTTTATTGATTGGGCCTTGTGATGCGTTCTCCGCATCCAACCCACCATTCTGAGCCAGCTCTTTGGCAACTTGCTGTTCCATATGACCCTTCTTTGGACGAATAGCATAGTATGCCACAACCTCGGGATCCCCAGAGAACTCATACCACTTCTCTTTTCCCCTCAGTGGGCCCTTGGCGATCTCAACGCACGAATCATCCAAATACGCCACCCGTCCTCGATTCTTCCTGCCTTGCTTGATCTGTCCCTGATTGCTGAAGTCGAATGGCCAGAACATTTTCAGCTCATCCTTACTGTACACCTGAGAGAGGTGGACGTAATAGCAGGCTCTGTCGTCTAAATATACGTAGTGAGGCGGCTCGTCCTTGGTGCCGCGTTCGAATGGGAGGTCAATGTCGCCCATGAAGACTTTCCAGGTGGGATGGCCTCTAAGAATATTGATACTACGCTCGATGAGGTAGGTGGACGAGTCGCCATCGCCATCGCCAGGCTTCCAGATCACGCGCATGCGCTTGCCATCCGAGGTCATTTGGGGCACACTAGAGCGAGACTTGGCCATGTCGTTGGTGAATGAATTGAGACGCTCGTCTTTGCGAAAGTGATGTAGATGAGCCTAGGAAAGAGATGAGAAGAGTGAAGAGACAGAGGAAAGCCACATCCTACCATGTGAACCGTGCAATTGAAGTGAAGGTAGACCTTGAGGTGACTGAGAGAGAAGTGGAAGCTGAAAAGTTGATACTTATGAGTGTGCTGTGGTTGCTTTAGCTGTTATTGACAGATAAAACTACGAAGTGAAAGGCTTTATCAGAGCTTGGAAAAGTTAGCTGGTACCCCAGTGAATTTCTTGGGGGTGCAATGTTGGCTTCTATATTAGTAGCATTGATGGTGATTCGCTCCAAGAGCGCGCGACAACCGTGCATATATTAGAATTCCACGAGCCTCAAAGGCTGTGATGTTGATGGAAATCAGTTCTCGCTTGTTGTGTTGATTTTTATGTTGCGTTCTTTCGAGCATCTTTGGTGGTCGAAAGCATCAGTGGTGATGTAGCCAGGGTGCCAGGGCCAATAAGAGAACCGCCAAGACCCTTTAATCATCCACTTGCGAACTTACCATCAACATCATCGTTTCAAGCCGCCACTCTTCACGACCACGCCCGTTCGCGAGCCCGCCTTGACTCAATTGCGCTCGCCCAGCCTCACATCGCGACAAAATGCTTGTACGGCATGTTCCCGCTTCTTCGACGCTGAGCGCCGTCTCCCACCGAGCTCTCCCAGCAGCCTCACGTCTTTCGACCGCCACTACCCCGGCCCGACCCCAGCGGAGGAATCTCGCTACTGTGCAGGATGCTGCGCCCAAGAGAGTGTATGGAGGACTGAAGGACCAGGATAGGATTTTTCAGAACCTGTATGGACATCATGGCGCGGATTTGAAGAGTGCGATGAAATATGGAGACTGGCACAAGACGAAGGAGATTATCCTGAAGGGACATGAATGGGTGTGTACACATTGAAATATGGAATGGGGCAGGTGCTGACAAACTGAAGATTATCTCTGAAATCAAGGCCTCTGGTCTGCGTGGCCGAGGTGGTGCTGGTTTCCCCTCTGGACTCAAATGGGTATGCCCTACGCGATGCAATTGAGGGGGTATGTCACTGACCATGGAATAGTCGTTCATGAATTTCAAAGATTGGGAAAAGGACAGCAAGCCCCGCTACCTAGTTGTCAACGCCGATGAAGGCGAGCCCGGAACATGCAAGGACCGTGAAATCATGCGGAAAGACCCCCACAAGCTCATCGAAGGCTGTCTCGTTGCCGGTCGCGCCATGAACGCTACCGCCGCTTACATCTACATTCGCGGAGAGTTCTACCACGAAGCTACAGTCCTTCAACGTGCCATCCAGGAGGCTTACCAAGCCGGCCTCATTGGCAAGAATGCCTGCGGCTCCGGCTACGACTTCGATGTCTACATCCACCGTGGAATGGGCGCCTACGTCTGCGGCGAGGAAACCTCCCTTATTGAATCTCTCGAAGGCAAGCCTGGAAAGCCCCGTCTGAAGCCTCCATTCCCCGCTGCGGTCGGCCTTTTCGGATGCCCCTCTACTGTCGCCAACGTCGAGACTATTGCTGTTGCTCCTACGATTCTCCGACGAGGTGGAAGTTGGTTCGCGGGTTTCGGTCGCGAACGCAACCAAGGTACAAAGTTGTTTTGTATCTCAGGCCACGTGAACAACCCCTGCACTGTGGAGGAGGAGATGAGCATCCCCCTCCGCGAGCTGATCGATAAGCATTGCGGCGGCGTTATTGGCGGTTGGGACAACCTTAAAGCCGTGATCCCGGGCGGTTCTTCGACTCCTATCCTTCCTGCTCACCTATGTGGGGACCAAATCATGGACTTCGACGGCCTCAAGGATGCCCAATCTGGTCTCGGCACGGCCGCTGTAATCGTCATGGACAAGTCCACTGACGTCGTCCGCGCTATCTGCCGTCTGGCCAAGTTCTACCACCACGAGTCTTGCGGACAGTGCACGCCGTGCAGAGAGGGATCGAAGTGGACGCACCAGATCATGCAGCGGTTTGAGAAGGGGCAGGCGAGGGAGCGGGAGATTGACATGCTGCAGGAGCTGACGAAGCAGGTCGAGGGTCACACTATTTGTGCGCTGGGTGAGGCTTTCGCGTGGCCCTTGCAGGGTCTGATCAGGCATTTCAGGCCGGAGCTTGAGGCGCGAGTGAAGGATTTCGCAGGAAAGAATGGTGGGGAGGCGTTGGCAGGTGGATGGCCACATGATGCTAGCAAGCGTGGGCTGACAATCTCGCCGGGCCAGTAGAGGAGACGGGGAGCAAGCAATACTGTATATAATCTGCGTTCTGTCTGTCTTCTGCGTTCTTGTGGGGCGATCTGGTCATTGAGATGTGCATAGTAGATTCTCACTGCGAAAGACGGTTTGGAGAAGAAGACGGGTTCGTTGACTGTGCACATTGATTGGTATCTCGTATCGCGACGTTGCTAAATCCCACAAACAGCATTTTGATCCAAACCTCCAACACCCAAATGCGCCGAACACCATGCACTGCCCTTCCAACAAACATCTCAAACCCATACCTCCGCTGACGCCCTAACCCAGACATATCTGTATAAATTCGTCCCTACTAATGGCATTATCGGCATCCATATCAAACTCCTCAATCATAGCTATCAGTTCCTCCTCCTGCAGTCCTTCGCCCAGTTCTCTCGCCACTCGTCGCAGATCTTGAAGTGTGATGCGTCCCTTGCCGCCTTCGTCGAAGAGCTCGAAGGCCCGAATGATCTCTTCTTGCGGGTCCCGGGTGAGGATGCGCTGGGCCTGTACACTGGTCAGTCCCGTCTACACAGTAGCCGTGGGGGAGAGTTTGGAGAAGAAAGGGTGCAGGAACAGCGGGCAACGCACCATCAGCGTCTGAAAGCTCGCAAAGCTCAGCAACTGGCGCGGCGGCGGCTGATACGCAGCGCCCTGCTGCTGCGGGCGTTTCGCGCCCGAGGGGATCTGCGCCGTGACGCCGTGCAGCTGGAGGATATTCAGGATCTCGGCCTTGGGCAGGTCGAAGCCCAGGGCCTTCATCGCGACCTTGAGCTCGTGGTAGTCGATGTGGCCGTCCTTGTCGAGGTCGAACAGGTTGAACGCCTCCCCGATCTCCTCCCGCTGCTCCTCGCTCAGCTCCTGCAGGCTGTTCTGCCCCGCCGCCTCCAGCCGCTGCTGCTCCTCGCGTGCTTTGCGGTCCCGCTCCAGACGGTCTGCTTCGAGGCGTTGCTGCGTTTTGGCGGTCGAGGAGAAGACGGCTGGGGGTGGGTTGTAGGGGTTTGAGGGACCGCCTGGGGCGTTTTGGCGGTTGAGGCCGTAGCGGGGGGGGTTGGATGTGGCCATGTGGTGGGGAGAGGTATGGGTGTTGAGTTGAGAATGTTGATGTTGCAGAGGGTTGACGGGATGGTTTTTGGCGGGGGGTTTTGCAGATTGGCTGGGGAAGGGGAGTGCGGGAATGGGAATGGATTGACGATTGGCTTTGTTTCTTGATGTCTCTGTTCGGCGCGTCAGTGGTGTGCGACGCGTTCGCGGGAAAGCTTGAGGGCGGGCGCTAGGCTTGTTGCGGCGTGGTCGATATGGATGGTCGAGCGGATGTCTCTGTCACTTTGCAGGGCTTGCTATTGTTCCACTTTGAATCTGTGGATGATTTGAGACTACGAGTGCGAGGGTGAACACGAGCACGAGTACGACAGAGATTTGAGACTGTGTTGGCAGAGTTGGTGAGTTGGTGAGTTGGTAGCAGCAGGCAGAGCGATACTTGATTTGAACCAATCAGCATGTCG
Organism: Herpotrichia juniperi; assembly: GCA_014905255.1. Lineage (NCBI taxonomy): Eukaryota > Fungi > Ascomycota > Dothideomycetes > Pleosporales > Melanommataceae > Herpotrichia > Herpotrichia juniperi. The sequence continues at coordinate 1,191,895 of BLYF01000022.1, read as the reverse complement.
AAATATGCTCTACATGTATGCCTGATGTAGCCTGAGGGCAGCCTGGTGGTTCTCTCGCGTAGGGAAGAAGCTTTTTGCCTTTGGACTGGGGCCAGATCTGTCTGCCAGGGCTTGTAATGTTTCAAGAGCTTCGGACAGCGAGTGTACTTGGGGCTTAGCGACGTCAGGTTGCAAGGCAGCAGCAGGCAGCTCCAGGAAACCGCAGAGGCAAGCCGGAGCACGCTGTTGCTACCAGAACACGCCATCCCATTCGCTCCCCGGTCCAAGGCGTTCATCGCGCCCAAAGAATAAATACATTTGGTGGGCCGGCCGAAAGTGTATGCTGCACACGTGACGCCATGCAGTGTCTGTGCACCCCGCTAGCGCCAACGAGCAAAGTGCCCCCCAAATCGAAGGCCCTCTGACCACTGCAGTCCATCTCCCATCATCGGCCCCGTCCCTTCCTTTAAGACGGCCGACTCTTCTTCACTTTCAACTACTTAATATTTCTGCTCTCAGAGCTCCTTTCATTCTTTTCCTCGCTTGCAGCCCTGCCGCAACTGCACTTTTGCTTTACTTGGCGCGTCTCCTGCCCGATTGAAAGCCACGCCTGCGCTTGATTTCCCACCTCACACCATCGCGACCCAACTTGCCCTTCCACCATCCACCGCACACCCACACCCGCATTCTCCCGCGCATTGCGACGCCTGCGCTTGAATATCCCCACGCGTGTGACTCTCCAACTCCCCCATAATGTCGTTCGGTGGCGGCTTCGGGGGCTTCGGCTCTAATAACAACAATAACCAACAGTCCACATTTGGCGGCGGCGGTGGCTTTGGTGCCAACAACAACGCAAACTCAGGTATGTACTGCTTTCTTCTGTGATTTTCACGACATTCGAACCTCGCGCGACCGCCTAAGAACGATGAGCGCCGCCTTTCAGCGCAACGTCTCTAACTCAACTCCTGCGTCACCAGGCTTCGGTTCCAATTCGAACACTGGCAGTATCTTCGGGAACACTGGCTCGACCATGTTCGGCGGAAACAACGCCGGTACGAACTCTCCGTTTGGAGGTGGAGGTACGTCGAAGCTTTGCGCGTCGTAATCGCGTCGTCTTGGTCACCTTTTTGGGTCGCATCTCTTGGATTTCGCGCGCACATTGCAATCACCTGCCCTCGACACTGCAGGCGCAGTCTGTCTGGCGTCGGTGCGAGTTGATGTGGTTATCCCACCTGTTTTCCATTGGATCATCGATTTTATTTGCCATGCATTCCTGTTCAGCTGCTAACAATCCTTCCTACCTCAGGCGCTTTTGGAGCGAACAACAACACTGCCACTACCACCTTCGGCTCCACACCATTCGGCGCTGCCAAGACTGGAAGCAACCTTTTTGGCGGTGGCTCGACTGGCTCATTTGGCTCAGGATTTGGCGCAACCACTACAAACAACGCCACTTCAGCTTTTGGAGGCGGCAACACGGGTGGAGGTATCTTTGGCGGAGCGGCCAAGCCTGCATTTGGCGCTGGAACCACTGGGACCACTGGCAGTACCATATTTGGTGGAGGCAATGCAGGCGGTGGATTCGGCGCATCGAACACGGGCACTGGTTTCGGAGCATCCGCCACAACAGGATTCCAAGGACAGCAGGCAAACCAAGGACCCCAACCCAACAACGGAACCGCAAGCACGCCCTTCAATGCAGTCACTGAAAAAGATGGAAACACTGCTCAACAGCATTATCAGACTATTACATTTCAAGACCCCTACAAGAACTACTCATTGGAGGAATTGCGAGCAGTAGACTACAACCAAGGCCGACGATTCGGAAACCAGAATGGCCAAGCTGGCGCATTCGGTCAGAGCACTGGGTTTGGGGGTTTCGGCGCAGGAAATACTACGACCGCTTCCACCGGGTTTGGCAACACTGCGTCGACTGGAGGGGGTCTATTTGGAAACAATAACACTGGTACAACCTCTGCGTTTGGAGCAGGGAATACCAACACCACCTTTGGTAGCTCTGCGAATACCTCCACTGGAGGCCTCTTTGGCCAAAACAAGCCGGCTACTGGAGGCCTCTTTGGAGGAGCAGCAACCTCACAGCCTGCTGCTACAGGAGGACTCTTTGGAGGCGGAGCCACTGCCAACACAGGGGCATTTGGTAGTACCGGTAGCACTGGATTTGGAAATACGAACACCGCCGCTGGAGGTCTTTTCGGAAATACCAACACTCAGACTGCAGCGAAACCGTTTGGGGGCTTTGGGGCTAGCACTGCTGCACCTGCCACATCGAACCCCTTTGGAGGTGCCGCTACTAATACCGGCGGCGGTCTCTTTGGTGGCGGACAGCAGGCTCAGGCGACCTCCACACCTTTCGGCGGTGGTCAGACCCAACAGCCTGCTCCCACAGGCGGTCTCTTTGGTGGCGGTGGTGGTGCTTTCGGTGGCACTCAACAAACCCAGACTCAAGGTCAGTCTGGCGGTCTATTCGGCGGATTCGGGAACACGCAGCAGAATCAGCAAAAGCCCGCTGGCGGTCTCTTTGGTACGCCAGCCGCGACCACTACTGGAGGAGGCCTGTTCGGTGGAGCCACTCAACAACCGCAACAAACGAGCAGCCTGTTCAACAACGCGGGTACTCAGAACAACGCCGCTGGAGGAGGTCTCTTCGGAGCGAAACCTGCCACCACTGGAGGTCTCTTCGGCAGCACCGGAAACACTGGAGGCACCACTGGGGGCCTGTTCGGCGGTGCTGCTCAGAACACTCAGCAGAACACGGGCGGTCTCTTTGGTCAGTCGAATCAGCAGAAACCGGCTGGTGGCCTATTTGGAGGTTCCACTACTACTACCAACACGGGTGGTGGGCTTTTCGGCGGCCTTGGCCAGAACAATGCGGGCGGCTCGACTATGGGCAACTCGTTGTTCTCGAGCCAAAATCAGCAGCAGCAACAGCAGCAACCAATGGGTAACAGCCTCTTTGGTGCATCTGGAAACTCTTTGCTTCAGACCTCAATGAACACCAACCCTTACGGAAATGACACCTTGTTTGCTGGTCTCAACACCCCAACACAGAGTCCCGGCCCGCTTGCAACCCCTCTGTCCAGCAGTACGAAGACAAAAAAGAGCGCTATTCTTCCTCAGTCAAAACTCAATCCTTCAGCATCCACACGACTTCTCACGCCCCAGAATCGGGGTCGCCCTGGATATGGATTTACTTATTCTACATACGGTACGCCAAACAGCGCTTCCAGTAACGGGAGCCCCGCCCTGTCTGGTAGCTTGTTTGGTAGTGGCAGTATTTCCCGTTCATTAGGAAAAAGCCTGTCTACCAGCAATCTGAGGAACAGCTTCACTCCTGAGACGAGCATTCTCGCTCCCGGTGCATTCTCTACGAACGGCCGTTCTTTCGCGAGTGGCAGCCTCAAGAAGCTGAACATCAATCGATCTATCAACAACCGCGTTCCCCTTTTCGATGAGCCTTCACACGATAAGAAGCGAGTTAGTTTCGCCGGCACTGGCGCTGAAGAGCGTGTCACCAACGGCGCTGCTACCAACGGATCTACGAGCAGCGCTCTAGTGTTGCGTGAGGAGGATGGTTTAAGCGAAGAGCCAGCCAGAATCAACGGCAGTGCTGTGAATGGGTCGAACGGGTCGAACGGCGCACCGAGTCGTCCGGAGATGAAGCAAGTGAATGGAAATGCGGCTGCCGCAGCTCCTCAACGTGCTCTGGGCCCTCGTACCGCCTCGTCCTTGAATCTTCGCGGCCAGGACGGAAAGGTGACAGATCCTAATCCGGGAGCGTACTGGTCATCACCGAGCCTGGAAGAACTTCGCCGAATGAGCCAGGCAGAACGCCGCAACGTGCGTCTGATTGTTGGACGTGACCAGATCGGCCAAATCGAGTTTAATATGGGCAAACCCGTCGATCTCACCACCGTCGACATTGAGAAGCTCTTTGGTGACATTGTGCAGCTCAACCACCGAAACGCGACTGTGTACGGCGCGTCGACCACCGTTCCCAAGCCAGCTTTGGGTACAGGTCTCAATCACCCGTCGCGCATCACACTCGGTAACTCTTGGCCACGCAACAGGGCTGGCAAGAAGGATCAGAAGCATCTTGAACGCCTGAAGCGCGTGGGAGGCACTAATTTCGAGAATTACAACGCCGCAACAGGCGATTGGATCTTCACCGTTCCTCACTTTTCAACATATGGTCTCAACGACTCTGACTACAGCGACGACGAGGGTGAAGAAGAGTCTAGCGAGCTCAGCCCTGTTCCCGATACCCCAGCTCAGGTTGACACGACCCAGATGACGGACACTCCCCAAGATGACTCCTTCGTCAGCCCGACTCAGTCAAGCCCTGATGACACCTTCGACTTCAAGAAGGGCAACCGCCTGAGGGCGAGTGTTCCTGGAGGCTTTGGAGACGAGGCAGCGTATGAAGAAGATACGGAGATGGAGACTAGCATGACCACTAGCAGGCAGTCTTTTTTAGGGGAGCGCTCCGTGGGTTCACTCGATGGTCAGCATGAAGAGCTTGACTATTCTGAAGAGTATGAATCGGAATCGGCTGAAGATCAGGATATGGCGGATTCTGTATCTGGCCCAATCCAAACCACGGAGCAGCCACTCGCCAAGGGAAAAGAATCGGATCCTTTCAGAGACTCAATCATGCCGAAGTCGATTCTGAAGGCTGGCCAGACCCTGAGGCCAGCATTCGGTACCCCCTCAAAAGGCCATCTCGTGTTCGACGACGATTGGGCTAATCAACTTCAACGCACAATCAGTCCTAGGAAGCAAGATCGACATGCTCTTCGGGAGAGCCAGGGTGATGCTTTGAGAGAGCGCGATATGAATGCGAGTGTCGCAAATTTCGGTGCGACTATGGGACAATCGTTCGGTGCTACGACCATTCCATCACGTATGGATCTTATGAACGATCTTTTCGGCGAGACAGACAAGAGTGGAATGTCAAAGAGGGTTGGGCATGGTATTGAGGTTTGACTCCCCATCTTCCCAGCGTGTTTTATCTTGGCGGGCGCTTCTTGTTTCTGGGTTCCTTTCCGGTTTCCTTTCTAGAATGCCGCCTTGGACATATGATGTCCATCATGTAGATAGCTTCAAATTGAATCGGGACAAGATTTGCTGAAACTCTTGTCTCTAGTTACCCTATCCGAAACGACCCAAGACTTCCAACGAACTGGACGAACTAAGCGACTCCGACAAAGCCTTCCACAGTTGCAACAAACCTCACTTCAGCGAATCTGGCACACTTCTGTACGCAAACAAGCTCGGCCCAAGCACCCTTGAAGATGGAGTCTTTCCTACCGTTCAGGAACCTATCATTGGTGCTTATAAGGACATTCGCTTCACAAAGTTGCCTACCTTCCCTGATGTAAGTTCACTAAGCAGTCATCACCTTGTGGTTCAAATACTAACGTTCAATAGGCCGCACCAGAAACTCTGACCACGCAGAAGGAGTTCACCAAGATCTACGCCGACAAAGGAGCTCCATTTGCAAAACCTATTGCTAACCCTGCCCCGTTAGAGTTTGCGGACGTGGCGAAAGCTGTTAACATCGAAACCGCAGCAGGTGTTCATGAACATCAAGCATGGCAACTGCTCTCCGTTCTCTTTGATGAGGGTGACAAAGTTCCGAGCGACATGACAGCAGATCTCCTCGAAGAGCATAGAGAACGATACCGCAAGGACAAGCTCTCGGACTTCTGGAAGGCTCTGGTACACTCAGACGCGGAGCAACATGCCGAAGAAGCCCGCACATCCGAAGAGAAGGCCATTGCTTATCTCAGCGGTCACAATGTTGCCGATGCGTGCCATGCCCTTCTGACCGGCATGGATTTGCGGCTTGCTACTATGGTGGCGCAGATAGGTGGAGATCACCACATGCGTCGAGACATGACTGACCAACTCGACGAATGGCGGCGTATGGATGTGCTCTCCGAAATGGATGAACCGATCCGCGCTCTGTACGAATTGCTTTCCGGTAATTGCGCTGCATCTGACGGTAAGTCTGGCGGTGGTCGGGAGAACAAAATCAGCAGGTTCACTATCAGTGGTCGCTTCGGTCTTGACTGGCGTCGTGCTTTTGGTCTTCGCCTTTGGTATGGTACGCTGGTTGACGAGCCCATCGAGCTGGCTGTCGCACAATTTGCCGATGCTTTGCGGGACAACAAGGATGACGCCCTACCTCAGCCATGGTTTGTCGAGCAAGGGGTCCACATGGGCTGGGATGACAAGCATGCCGACGATCGTGAGGACCTGTTGTGGGGAATTTTGAAACTTTACGCGTCTTCGAAGCTCGAGTTACCTGCCAATATTGAGGAAGTCCTGGCTCCTGAGAATGTGTCTGGTCACCCTATGAACGCTCGCTTGTCCTTCCAGCTCTTCCAGCTCTTCAAGGCGCGCCAGGACGACTCACAGGAGATCGATGAGCGCAAGGTTGGCATGCCTACTATCCGCGATGGCGTCCAAGGTTCTTTCATGTCTTCAACTGTTTCAATGGCGGAGAAAGATGGGCAAACCAAAGACCCCTTGACGGAGCTCGGAGACAAACTCACACTCACCTACGCGGCATCTTTACATACGCCGGAACACTGGACAACAGCTCTCTGGGTGTACATGCATCTTTCCTCTGCGGCTCTCCGTGAGCACTATATCCGATCTCTGCTCAACTTGTACTCGCACACGTACTCTGTCAAAGAGTCTGACGCCACGTACAATCATCTCGTGAACGACTTACGTCTTCCGCATACATGGCTTCACGCTGCTGCAGCTTTACAGGCGAAGACTGATGGCAATGCTGTCAAGGAGGTTAAGCATCTCATACAAGCTGACGAGGTGCAAGAGGCACACGAAGTCCTCCGCCGCATTGTCGGTCCCGACGCCATTATTACCCGAGAATACGAAGTTCTCAACGACCTGCTGCAAAGTTTCTTCCCCAAGGCTACGCACAAGGAGTTTGCTATGGACGCCACCCTCACTTCTCCCATTAGCTTGCACATGAAGAAGCTTGTACCAGCGTGGACTCAGGGTGGCGGGCTATACTTTGCGTATATCTCGTTACTTGAGAAGACTTCTCGGAAGAGCAGTTACAGGGTTGACAAGGAGCTGGACCGTGAGATCGAGAGCTTGCTGAAGACTTTGCAGCAGTGCTTAGAGATTGTGGCGAAGGAAAGGTGGGGAGACGCGAGTTTGGAGGAGAGGGTTGCGCTTACGGAGATTGCGGGGACGGTCGCTGATCTCACTGCTCAGAACCAGGTATGTTCTACCCTAACCGTTTGTTGCTTTGAGTATAACTGTATGCTAACTTTGATCCAGGATCTCGAACGCGCAAAAGTCCTCCGCCTCCCTCTCACAGAAGACCTCTGGCTCAAACACACCTCCGAACTAAGCGTACAGTACTATCGCGCTGTCATGACTGCTGCTAGATAGGATCATGGCAATATGGTACAGCTACAGCGAGTGCGAGTCTCTGCCGCGTCGCAGAGCGAGGGGAACGTCGTGGTTTAGAATCGGGCTAAAGGATTAGGAATTGTTAGCTTTCATTAAAGCGAAAGAGCAAAAGGATGCAAGAGAATCAAACCAGAAGTAGAGAGTGGCGCAGCGTGGGAGATACATACGCATGAGAGGGGGAAGAGGAGTCTGTTTTCGGAATTGCCTGCCAGGGGAGACGAGACGGATGACTGAACTGTATTTCTTTGATTTTTTTGGAATCCTTTGAAGGATTAAAATGGGGTTGGGTTTGCATGGGGAGGTTGGAAGCGTGTTCACTTCACTTCTCAATCTGTACACTAGATAGCGCATTCGAAAGGGGCTTTAATAATTGGGTCTAGATTCCCTATTTCGTCAGCTTTCTCTCATGATGTCGGCATGATTGTCTTGTCTTAGTGTTAGTGTTAGCCAACACGGGTGCTGTCTTTGCGTGGCTGTTGTGGGCGTATTTACATGCATTATTATAATCTCACGTAAACTATTATAGCTGTGGTCTCGGTTTCCCACCATCCACTGCATGCGGTTTCCTACAACCTAAATCCTGAATACACGAGGTGCAGAGTCGCCAACCACCCAGCTCGCTGTCATTAAAACATCCACTTCGCTCGCTCTCGCCCTCCTAAGCCTTCCATACCTTTCCAGCTTCTCCAACCCAATTCTGCTATCCCTTGACTAGCTCCCAGCCCCTCAAACAGGCGGCGGATGCGCATCCACGCACCGAAAACAGCTAACCGCGCTCGGCAGATCGTACGCTCCATATGTCTACTCGGCGTAGTATCCCGTATTCGGATTGCACGTCTCGTCCCTGTACCCCGTCCTGTTAGCCACATCGCCTCCCCAATCTGGGAAAGTGTACGCTGCTCGGATGAGGGAGTGCATCACTGAACTCACTCGTACAATTGACATGTGCAGGTTGGACTGATGAAGACGCTGTTCAGCTTGCCCTCGTTACCTGCGAACTCGGTATGGTGTTCTTCGTCTCCTAAGAGGATGACGTGCTGGCCTTGCGGGCCGGGGAGCGTGTAGCCCCAGCCGCAGTAGCCATGGTTGGTCGCGCGGGCGAGTTCGGTGTTGGAATTTTCGGGTGTGATTGGGGTTGCTGTGGTGAGGGTGGTGAGGGTGGTGAGGCTAACGAGGCTCGTGAGGAGCTTTAGATGCATGGCTGGCGGCGTTGTGGAAGGATGTTTGTGGTTATAGTTATGGTTGTAGCGGGAAGTGGACGTCGACGTAGAAGAGGGCATGTGAGAATAAGTAGCGATATAGGTAGCAGCTATGTAAATGGGCAGGAAAGTGGAGCGAGAAAGCTTTAAATAAGAGAGAAGATTCTTGAGGAAAGTGCGGTAATCAACAAAGTGTGGTTCACAATCTTAAGCGCAAGTACCTTGAAACTGTGAATGCGGTGACCCGATCTTAGGAAGCGTTCAAACGGTCCACTAAACAATAACACCAAAGCATACTCTCAGTACGAACTCCCATTTGCCTCACTCAGACCCCACTACTGATTCAGTGCCAGCCTCGCAACTATGACACATCCATATGCTCTCTTCTTACTTCGTCTTGGTCTGATGTACCCAACACTGATAACACCAGAAATCTGGACCACCGGCCCAAATCATCCCTTCCGACCCCACCTCATACTAGGAAGGCCCTGAATCACAACCCGGGTGCCTGTACAGGAAATTGTTAACATAACTGCAAGCTGGACAGGGATTCTCAAATCCCAAGATGAGTCCCAAGTGTATCGGCATCGTCTCTGTAATGTAAGATTTGTACTCACATATTCACCCTGCATTGACAGTCCGCAGCAACGCTGATACTCCACAGCCCGCCAAATTGTGCAAACTCCGAATGGTACTGGCCGTCGCCATGGAGTTTGAATGGGTGGCCGGACCAACCGGGCTCTGTGTAGCCCAGGCCGCAGAGCTGGCCGCTGGATTCGATGACGTCGCTGAAGCCGGTTTGGGGATTCGTAGTGGAGAGGTTCGGCAGCTTTGGAGTGTTTGCATCTGTATTGGAGTATTTGATCTGGATGAGGTTTGCGATAGTGAACGAGCTGAGAATGCTGAAGAGGCTGAGGAGCTTGGGGGTAAGCGTGGGCCGCATGATGGATAGACGTGCTAAGATTTGCAGTGCGATGTAGTGGGAATTGACGTTGAATGAGGAGAAGAGAGAAGATTGGATACTTCGGTGTCGATGTGACGTAGCTGCTTCCAGCCTTAAGGAGATTATTTGCACTTGCCCCTTCGGTATCAGGAAGCTGCATATGCAAATACTGCTGACAAGCGAAGTCAGCAACGAAACTAAAACTAAGCAAATCAAGTGGAGGGTACATACATGGTGCCACTTAACCAAGCGATGCATTCCGAGCTCTGTTCTAGTTCAAATGCTCCTCAAACCCCTTTTAATTTTTGCACATACCATTTACTGTAGGCCCAGTAAACATAATAGGAGTTGCGTTGGTGATGTGATTGAGACTGAGAAGGCTGAGTGCAAGAGTATAAATAATTTCTGTGAAGTAATACGTGTTGCTGGAGAGATACAGGAGGTAAATAAAGCGTTTACAAAATACGGGCAGGTGTATACCGATGCTTGAATGTAGAATTTGGTAGATCAACAGCAAACTGTCGTGGTATAGTAACTATAGTGCGATGAGGGCTTATAAAAAGAGGAGCAAGGTCTGCTATTGATAAAGACCCCAACTACAGCCCTGCGTTGATCTCATCGTTGATCGTGATGTGCCGACCGACCTGGCAGCAAACGCATGCTCATTACGAACTCACGCAAAAGAACAGCACCAACCATCTGTAAGACATCCATAAACCACAGTTGCATATTCAAGGACAGGATAGCACGCTCGAACTCGCTTCAACGCCATGCTCAATTGCTTACTATCCACCCTTCTCGGGTTCTTCATCAGATCTGTGGCAGACTTGAACGTAGATCATGAATGAGAACGCGGTGAACAGACTTCGCAACTTCTAAACTGTACCACGAAAGCCCTAAAAAGATCAATCTTCTGAAAATTGGTGTACACAATTTATAATCCAGAGATAATAGCCGACAAGTTTATTCTATGTGAACCACTTTAGCCCATGCAATAGTCATCTTATGTCTTTGCTGATACACCCCGACTTATCATTTCTAAATCCTGGCCGTTAAGCTTACAGTCCTGTTTCTTCTTCGCCATGTTCATTGCTATTCCCACTACAATGCAGTCGTCTAAAGGGAGTGTAGCTAGAGACCTTAATAATAAAAAATCTCTGGATTTGGTGGTCGTGTAAAGGCGTAAACGCTGGGTATTGCCGCAGAGGATATCGACGCTTTAACAAAGTAGAGGAGCAGGCATTTCATAACTGCCCCCTCATGAGCGGGTTTGTAGCGTGAGTCACCGCACGGACAGTAACTTTACAAACGATACATTTAGACGATTGTTTAGAAACAATAACAAATAGTAGTTCCATAGAACTCGAAATAAGGGACCATGTCAGTCCTAAAATCATGCAAGGGCGGCCATACGCTTCTTGTAGACGAATGAAAGTACAATGTAAACAGTGGTTAAAAGTGAATACCCAGCAATGTAACCTTGCTGGATAAAATACGAGAATATAAAGAAGATTACAAAAGTACTCAGCCACAAGATTGTTTGCACATACCTCATCGTTTTTGCGAGATTATTTAACAAAAGAGAAAGTAGGACAAAAATCACCGTGCCCCAAAGAAAGACTATCGGAAACCAACTAAGAAAGTCGCCCGTTGGTTGTAAGAATAGAAGTGTCCTTCCTTTAGACAGTTTCGAAGTACCCCACCCCGAGTAGGGTATGAATAGGGCTAAGAGAGTCGTTACAATCACCCCACAGAGTAGAAAGAATATTAGAGAATGAAACCAGACTTCTTGGTAGAAGTCATAATCTGGTTCATCATGCACACCATCTAACGGACTAGACGTTGCGCTCGCGACTATCTCCATCGTCTCTGTCCTCGAAGGAGTTTGAGATTCATCCGTAGAGGAGGCTGGTTGGTGTGGAGTTCCAAGATCTTTAGGCGGCTTTTCTGTATCATCGTATTAGATTTGTAAAACACTACAGTGTAGCCTCTTACCTAAAATAAACTCTACAGCACTAAGTACCGGTGCTAATAATAAGAATATTGGCGCTATTTGCCCAAATGTCCAGTCTTTATTACTCGTAGCCTTCTTTTGATGGCTGTCTAAACTTAAAGCAAGGTTGTATACGCCCCAACTAAAACTAGCCATGAGCCACCAAACCTACAAGGGTCAGTTTTCCAAGAATATCTAATAAAGAAGTGTTTTTGGGCTATCACCTCAAGAATCATAGACGACCAGAGGTCTGACATGGCGCGAAAGCAGAGAAACACAGCCAAGGCTGGGCGATACACGAATAATCTGCTTCCATGCGTCTCACATCTTTTATACAACTTGCGGAGAAGTTGGTGTGTACGTTCGCTTAGGTACTTGCGACTGCCTGCAACGATAGTAATAGAAAGGTTCCGATGAAGCCGCACGATTCTTGAGAGAAAGCCAAGACCCATCAAAATAATAGAGATTACCATGGATGCGTAGTTAAGACGAGGTTCGTCAGATTGACCATGATCCCACGATATCGGTCGTATGTGTCTGAATGAGCAGATCGCATAATCGGCCGGTTCCATGTTAGGCCCATAGTTACCAGTCGGAAGCAAGGCAACGACCAGTAAGGTTACAAGAGCACCCATTCCGATCAATCTCCATAAACGCTCTCCTGGATGATTGTATAGGTGATTGCGTAAGACGGTAAGGCATGAGAGATGCGTCAGGCTACAGAACCAGGCCAGGTAGACTAGGATCTGCCAATGGTAGACGGAGATCCCACAACGAAGCTGGGAGTACCCGCTGATTAGAATCGAGAGTCCTGTGAGTATCTGCATGTCGCTCATGGTGAGGACGCACTGCTATAATCAGTGGCAAACTCGGCAAGTGGCGAGGGTTGGTGTCTTACCTTAAGAAGGGCCTTCTCAAGACTAACGCGTCTCTTTGTGGGCTCTACTGTTGGTGCCCTTGAACCCTTCTTCAGCTTTCGAGTATATCCCAAGATCATCATATCGATCGGATTAGGTTTGTAGCGGACATGGTCTTGTGTGTCATCATCGTCACTGCGAAAGGGGTCCAGCTCCGGGCGATGCGCGAAGAAGTAGTATCCAGTTATGATGAGGACTGCGAGCCCAGCGGTAACGGTATACCCTATGATGACCTTGTAAAAGTTCAGCAACGACTAGAGTACCCAAGGCCGATGGATCCACTTGCCCCGATTCCGGAGATATCTGTATATGCAGGTATTTCAATCGAGGCACGGTTCTCTTCGCAATTGTAGCTGCACTCAGACATCGTGAAAGGCTGAAGTTGCGACTGCCAGGCTGAAATGCGACGACGCGAGATCAATCTAGCAGGTGTTGGTGTCCTAAGGCTGAAAGAAAGCCACACGCTTCCTGGCCAATAGTCATCTAGTTGGCACCCACGCGGCTCGGGAAAATAGCAACACTCAAAGCTACCTTCTAGGCTTCCAAAATAAGCGGGAAATAAGGAAATTGCAAACTGCACGCTTTTATAGCACAGCAGGACTTCTTTGTTCTTATATTTGCTATACAGACCTTCTAGGTAGTATTCTCTACCTGCCTGTTGATTCCATAAAAGAACAGGGCGTGGTATTGTGATGTTCTGTGTATTTGTAGAGAGACTTCTTATTTACTGCTTATTTTGGAAGCCTACTTAAAGCCACCTAAATCCTTACTCAAAACAGAAAGGCCTGCGCACGAGAGAATAACGCAGCAACTACTAATTCGATTATTTGATAATATATGCAAGAGTTATAAAGAAGGTAATTTTCTACAATCTTAAAGACTTTTGAATAACAATACCTTTGCGTTGAGCTACTGCCCTACACTGAGGGGTGGCTTTTTGAGTGTTGCTGATTTACTGAAGCGCGTGGCACCTTATTAGATTTGTATAGCTGAAAGCCAAGACTCTTGCTTGCGAGCTGGGTGAAGGGTAAACTACAAAGCTTTTAAAGATCTAAATATAAGACTAAAAATTGCTCTTAATAAAACCCTTTTAAAGGAGGTAGGAAGGCTTATAATTAATAAAATAAATGTAGGCGGATTAGGTGCTGGTATTTCTGGGCAGAGATCTTGAAGTTCAAGCGCCGAAACGTGGGCCTCTACACTTGTACCTGAGACAGGTAAGGCCGTGCTGTACTTGAAGATCGGGAGAAGATGGCTTCAGCGGAAGGACTTGGAAGGAGTGTCATTTAAACTTAGGACGAGACCTGCTAGTGCTTACGAGAAGAGCGGGAGTCACGTGCGCGCGCAATATCCCGGCACAATCTAACCAGATTTTGAGCAAAAACAGCGACATAGACAGTCCTCCTAAACACACAGGAGTATTGCAGAATAACTAGGTATCTTGCGTATACATATACAGCGCGTGCAGGCAGCTTCTTGCAATTCATTCGGTCTCACAGGGCCAAATTCGCCAGATTAGGAAGCGCACGCGACTCGAGCTTTACCTTTGCCTGGGCGTCGTGAGTATTTGAGTGAGGTCCTGTTATCCTTGATGATTTAATTGCTTGTCTGTACCCCAGCTTGCTGATTGTATTAGCGGTATCGTCTGGCGGGAAAGTCTCTAGTGAAGGCGTAAGATATCAGCTTTTTAGTTGGAAGAGATTTTAGCTTGATTCTAAGAAGAATACCGTTTTCTTATAAAATCTCCTTAAAAGATGACCAAATTTGTAAGCGACCAAGTAGAGAGGTGAG